>BQNB010183176.1:0-12427 GCA_026074375.1 Tanacetum coccineum | reverse complement strand
CCTTCTTTGCTCTTCTATTCGTCTGATAGTCGACATGGTGGTTTAGGGCTTCACTTGCATACCTAAAACTGAATTTAGGGTCTTGTATTTATAGAGTCTGGAATGTGATGGATATGCCGTATCAAGCGATGTGGGATACGGCGTATAGGGGTGTTTCTCTTGGAGTGCGCTAAGTTTAAAATTAATACAATATTCAATCCCAAAATAATAATATCTCCGTATCTTCAATGTCTATCCAGCTGGATACGGCGTATAGAAGTAGAGTGATACGCCGTATTGGGAATTGGTCAAACGCGTTTTCTTGTGAAGAGTTGGCGCTGATACACCGTATCTCTTTTCCTGGATACGGTGTATTGGTCAGAAATGAGTAATCTTCAAATGTCTTCGTTTTAGCTCCAAAATATGCGCCTTTTAGCATGTCTTCACAAATCACTCCTCAATTACTGCAAATAACACTTTTAAGCAATTAAGTACACATTCTTGTAATTATTATACAAAAGTGGTTAGTTTATTCGGGATAAATGATGGTATAAATGTGATGTTATTTAATGTCATCACTCACCCCAAAGTTGTAAAGTAAAAGTAGTAAAACGTGGGGCTATGAACTCACCTTAGCAAGATGAGCAAATGATAAATCACGCAAGTAAAAGATGATATAGAAATCTAGCCGCGACCTAGAATAATAACGCGTCTTAGAAACACGAAAAGTATGCCAAGAATTGCACAATATGTTCATCACCAAAAGACATCTATGTGTGTTTTTGAGCTTTGACTTTAATTAGCAAAACGTGACTAAATAAAATTATAGAGTTTGTCGTTAAGTTTCGGCGTTAAACCAAAAATTACTATTTTTAGTAAGTTTCTATTTTAGGAAAGTTTTTATTTTCGGGACGTTAATACCGTCCCCTATATTTGCTTAATCCATATATCCTTAAGTGCACTAGAGAAATCATAACGTTTAACTTTCATGTCCATCTTGCTTAAAATTCACCAAACTTACTATTTTTAGTAACCTTAACGCTTTTCCTAAACTATGCTAACGACGTCTTTAAATGATACTCATAAAAGCTCAAAATATCTTGAACGTGTCCGAAAACCCATTTTACTATTCATATCAGCTACTATTCATTTAGTTTTGCCAAAAAAATGTTTCAAGTTCATTTGGCTATAACTTGGCCGTTTTAAGTCCAATTTTAATGTGCGATATATGAGAAACTATCTATTCAAAATGAGCTCTCTAAAAACTACCTTTACGCCTAATGAAAACATTCCTAAGTCGCTCAAAACCTCAAAACCATTTCGGATCAGCAACTACCTTTTTCACAAATGCTTTCAAAAATCACACCAAACTTCACAATAATGCATAGTCTGGCCTAATCTCCATTCCCAACTAATCCACAACAAACCACACCTAAAACTAACCTAATCCCTTCATTTTTATTGTTGCAACTCTCATTCAACTCACATCTCATCAAGAACATATTATTTAACTAGTGAAACAAAGTAACATCATTATTTATAAAATCTTGTTTAATAATCTTTCAAAAATTAAAACACAACATATGGATGTATGAATCTTGAACATATATAAAAGAACATAAGTAAACCATAAAAAAAGATCAAGACACTTACAAGAATGAAGAACAAGAAGCAATAACACAAGATCTATATACTTAAAATCAAATAGAATTTGAAAAAATCCCTCAAATAATAACCAAAACCCTAATTTGTAGATCTTGAAAATACTTGGAATTCAAAAGGTAACCTTCTTGGAATAACCTTGGATCTTGATAAAATGAAGTATGGAATGTGTGAATCTTGGTAGAAATCAAAAGTATGAATTATATGTGTGTGTGTGTTAGTGTGTATCATGGGCAAGGAGAGCAAGAGAGGGAGCAAAAAGAGTGAACCAAGGACCTCATGGTCCTTGTGGTTCGTCCGATGTAGGCCAAGGAGGGGGGGAAAGTTCAAGCAAAGCAACTAGCCATGGTTCCATGTTTAATTCAAATTCCATAGTGCTATAGTGGTCCAAGGGTATACATGTGAAGTGTAAGAGCCTTTGGCTTGTAGTGAGGATAAAACAAGCATGTCACTATCCCTTCTTAATGCATGCATGTGATGGTGTTTTGTCTTGAAAATTCAAAAGATGCTCTTGATTTATTTAAGTGTGTGTATGCGTGTGTTTTGAGTATAGGGGGAGGGATGAACGAAATTTTTGGCTTAACAATATGAGATGGACGATAACTAAAGTTTACACGAAAAGATTTCGAGTTTCCGGGGTTCCGTTAGGTCAAAAACGCGAAAAACGCAATTTAGACAATAAAGCGTAAAAATAAATATCGGGAGTGATCGTAAACTACGAAACACTTAGAAAAGATAAAATAACTCATATAATATCTAAACTAATGAATATCCGATGCCGGAACGCGTCCGATGACATTTTTCAGATTTACGCGGGTTTACTTCCCGGTAAACCGCCAGATTCAAACGTAACGTATAAAAGTCAAAAATAATTGTCGGAAAAGTTTAAAATATTAACCGAAAATTCTCGGGGTGTGACAATTGTTATACACCCATAAGTGTAATAATTGCAATGAGTACAATTATTATAGAAAATAGTATTATTGCCCTAAGCTCATGACACCGAGACCTTGAGATAATCAATAATCACAAGAAGTTGCCCCAACGGGTGCCTTTGCCAAACACCCGCATAGTGATTCAAATGAAGTGCGTTTGGTTACCAGAAAGTATAGGTACACCAACGGGGAAGGTCAGTCCCAAATAGATCTATTCACAGCATTCGCGCTTACTCCGAAAAGTAATTAACGGTTCATGATAGTGGGGTCTTAATGGCAAAAGTAAGGACTTAGGCAATAATATATTAGGATAGCATACAGTTGGAAAAACACTCGTATTCATGGTTTATAGCATGTATCCCCCTCGCGGGTTTATGAAAACATTAAAAGATTTAAAATGCGAGGCTATGAACTCACCTTAACAGGGAAAATCTGATTAATGGCAAAAGTATATCAAGTGAAAGTAACGGCCTCGTCACGCAACCTAGGTAATATGTCAAGTTTTAGTTTGATTGTTTATCTTTTAAAACTTCATGAAGTTTAATATTTGATTTATTAATTTATGGAAATATTGTATCACTGTTCGGGCCATCATAATTCAGAGGTCATGTAGTAAACGTTTGAGGAGCCAGGACACTTTAAATCGTAAATCCAGCAAACTCGTCAAAACGTATACCTAAATGAAACTCCTCACATGAAGCTCCCTATTAACGTGATACGATAAAATTTTAAGTTTCTTCAAAATTTAGCCGATGATAAATTACGTTAAATATATAACGTAATTGTTTTATAATGCGTCGATCGTTGATTAATAGCGATAAATGTATCGGGTTTTAATAAAATCGAGTTTTATAATATTAATATATATTTTTATAATTTATATAAAAATATTATATATTATATTTTTAAGTTTGCAAAAATGGCAATAAATACCCTTGATTTATAAACTTTTACAAATTTAGTCCTTTATATATAAAGTATATGTAATTTAAACCTTTAACTTTAGAACTTGGCAAAACAGCCCCTTGTAGTTATAACTTTAGGAAAATGACATTTCCAGCCCCTCTAGTTATAAATTTCAAAAAGTTACAATATATACCCCTATGCATGAAAACATTTGCAAATTAAGTCCAAAATTCATAATTTTGATATTTTTGAAATCCAAAAGAGTTTTGCAGGTCATGGCTTATTAGAATAAGCTAAAATAAGATGTTCTAAGGTAAAAAAAAAGTTTAGAAAAAGGATTCTTTAGCTAGAAAATCAAAACGATTCAAGGCTTAAATAAGAGTTCATATAGGATCTTAAGAGTCTTATGAACATTCTAAAACAGATTATGAGATTATTGAACAAGATTTTGAGCTTACTTGAGCTAAAATGGGTCGAAATGAGTTGTTTGAGTTCGTACGCCTAGAAACGACTTCAATGGCTTTTTTCTCTTGATTCTTAGCTTCAATTCTGATCTTAGGGACTTCTCTTAATCCTCCTTGATCTGCTTTGATCTTGTTAGAACTCCATTTGAGTGTGTATTGAAGTTTTGAGGTGTGATTTGAAAGAGTGTGTGTTTCGGCTATATATAGGGCTCATATGACCCTTAGTGCCCAAGTTATCTTGATGTAAGGATCAAGTGTTGTAGAGTGGTGACTAAGGAAGGCTAGTGATGAGTATTGTGGGCTATGGAGGTAGCAATGCAAGGTGGAAGGGTGTTGAGGGGGTTCGGTTACAATGGAGTGACAAGGAGGTGACAAGAAGACTTGGTGACCAAGGGAGGTGATGGAGGTGCTTGTAAGGTGCTTGGGTGGCTGCTTGGTGACATGGTGGTGAGGTCATAGAGGTGCTTGAGGTGCTAGGTTGCTAGCTTAGGTGTAAATGGGTCAAAAATGAAAGAAAAAAGGGTGTCGGGTTGGTTTTGGTTTTGGGTTAGGGTTTTTGGTTTTAATTCGAGTTAGGGTTAGGGTTTAGGATAGTTTAAGGTTTAGGATTAAGGTTTAGGATTAAGATTAGGGTTTAGGATTAAGGTTTAGGGTTTAGTTTTAAGGTTTAGGGTTTAGTTTTAGGTTTAAAATGAAATTAGGGTTTTAGGGTTTCGGTTAGGGTTTAGGGTTTAGAAGTCATGCACTAAGTGTTTGTACCTTGTGCTAAAGTGGTAGTAAGAAACTAAAGTGATTTAGGAGGTAAAATGACCTAGTTTGGTTTTCTTGCATTATTGACTTGTACATTAGGCTTTAGAAAGTTGTAACTTGATTTAGGAGGGAAAAGATATTCAAATGTTGTGCATTGTACACTTGTACACATGTTTGAAGGCTTGCACATTCATTTTATATGTATACATTACATATAATTAGGGTTTTGATATAAATGTTAATGAATAAAGTCTATTTTGATATAACGTTGTAAATGGTACGTTAAATGGATAATGTACTTGGTAAAATGATATTAAGATATAGACTTGACATATTAGGATGTTTACATGATATAAACATAGATATAGATGGCATTGGTGGAGGTTGCGTGAGCTCGTTTACTTTAGAGATGCAAGTTACGTTGCATAATGAGATAAAACAAAATTTTCCCTATAAAAAGGTGGTATATATAATAGATGGATATTACAGTGCATCTAATTTAATAGATGGATAATTACATTGATGAAAATTACGGGTTGTTATAGTCTCCCTCCCTTAAAAGAAATCTCGTCCCGAGATTTAGTTGGATGCCGGAGTGATGTTTGAAAACAGATGTGGATACTTGGCACGAATTTGATCTTCGCGTTCCCACGTAAATTCTGGTCCTCTTTTGGAGTTCCATCTTACTTTGACTATAGGAATACGACTTTGTTTTAGTTGCTTGACTTCTCGATCCATGATCTCCACTGGTTCTTCCACAAAGTTGAGTTTGTCATTGAGTCGAAGCTCTTTCATTGGAATGACAAGGGATTCGTCAGATAAGCATTTCTTTAGATTAGAAACGTGGAAAGTACTGTGGACATTACTGAGCTCTTCAGGAAGCTCAAGTTTATATGCCACTAGGCCAATCCGTTCAAGGATTTTGAAAGGTCCAATGTACCGGGGATTAAGCTTTCCTCATTTTCCGAATCGGATGACACCTTTACGTGGTGATACTTTTAACATAACACTATCTCCAACTTGAAATTCTAAAGGCTTTCGCCTTACATTGGCGTAACTTCTCTGCCAATCTCTTGCAGCTTGCAAGCGTTGTTGAATTTGCACTATCTTTTTAGTGGTTTCATGGATTATTTCTGGTCCCGTAAGTTGAACATCTCCAACTTCGGCCCAGCAAACAGGTGATCTACACTTTCGACCATAAAGTGACTCAAATGGTGCTGCCTTAATACTGGCATGGTAACTGTTATTATAAGAAAATTCTACTAATGGTAAGTGTTTTTCCCATCCTTTTTCAAAATCTATAACACAGGCTCGAAGCATGTCTTCAAGTGTTTGGATGGTCCTTTCACTTTGCCCATCAGTTTCGAGATGATATGTCGTACTCATGTCTAACTGAGTACCCAAAGCCTTCTGTAATGATTGCCAAAATCTAGACGTGAAATGACCGTCATGATCCGAGATGATAGATATTGGCACTCTATGCCGAGAGACTATTTCCTTTATGTACAATCTTGTAAGGGTTTCCATACTATCTGTCTCTCGGGTAGGGGTGAAATGTGCGGATTTGGTAAGGCGATCGACAACGAACCAGATTGTGTCATGTCCATTTGATGTTTTGGTTAGTTTTGTGATGAAATCCATCGTTATTCTTTCCCACTTCCACAATAGGCAATATCTGGTATGTACCGTAAAGCGGATGATTCTGACATTCTTCCATAACTCTAGAACATGTCAAACATTTGCCAACATATTCAGCGATGATTGCCTTCATGTTAGGCCACCAGTAGAGTTTCTTTAGATCTTGATACATCTTGTCAGAACCTGGGTGAATGAATACTTTGATTTATGGGACTCATGCATGATTAAGTCTCTCAGATTACCAAAAAGTGGTAACCAGCTTCGGTTTTTAATACAACAAGTTCCATCAGGACGTATTTTAAATGCTTTGTCCATTCCTTGTAAGTTTCCAGCCTTGATGTTTTCTTCTTTGAGTGCTTCAGTTTGAGCTTTGAGAATTTGTGATGGTAATTTTGGATGAATGGTCATAACTAATGATCTAACTCGGAGTGGTATGATTCATTCCTTCCGGCTTAAGGCATCTGCTATGACATTTTCCTTTCCAGGATGGTAGCGAATTTCACAATCGTAATCTACAAGCAATTCTAGCCAACGGCGTTGTCTCATGTTCAACTCTTTCTGATCAAGGATATGCTGAAGACTTTTATGATCAGTGAACACAGTACATTTGGTGCCATACAGATAGTGTCTCTAAATTTTAAGAGCGAACACTACTGCTCCTAATTCGAGATCATAAGTGGTATAGTTTTCTTCATTAGGCTTAAGTCGTCGGGATGCATATGCAATAACCTTCTCTCTTTGCATTAACACCGCTCCCAGACCTTGATGGGATGCAACACAGTAAACAACAAAATCGTCATTTCCTTCTGGTAATGCTAAGATTGGAGCTTCATATATCTTCTGTTTTAGTAGTTAAAAAGCTGACTCTTGGTCTTTTCCCCAGATATACTTCTTATTTTTCTGGGTTAATTCAGTCAAAGACTTTGCAATCTTTGAGAAATCTTTGATAAATCTCCGATAATAACCGGAAAGTCTAGAATTGACGTTATTTCTAATGGGATTGTAGTAGGACGATGGCCAATCTTAACTGCTTCATTCTCTGTGCGGGCCACACATAAAGGTCCTTGACTATCAGTTAAGTGTCCAAGAATTACCACGATATAATCCATGAATCCACACTTAGAGAATTGCATACAACTTCTCTTTCTTGATTATTTTAGGATTATTCTCAAGATGATTTGCGGCTCTTCTTTGTTACGGGAGTATGAATGAGAATTATATCGATGAACACTATTCAAAATTTGTCCAAGTATGGTTGACACATTCGGTTCTTTTTTTTTTTTATTTTTTCTTTTTTTTATGAGATCCATGAATACAGCAGGTGCGTTAGTTAAACCAAATGGCATCCTTGAAATTCATAATATCCGTATCTTGTTCTGAAAGCAGTTTTGGGAATATCTTCATCCCTAACTCTCAGTTGATGATAGCCTGATCTTTAGTCAATCTTCGAGTAGACACTCGAACCTTGAAGTTGGTCAAATAATTCTCAAATCTGGGTATATGGGTAACGATTCTTTACGGTAAGTTTTATTTAAAAACTCCCGTTTAAATCGATACCACATCTAAAGATCCGTATTTCTTTTTGACAAACAAGACAGGAGCTCCCCAAGGCAAAGTACTTGGTCGAATAAAACCTTGATTTGATAACTCTTGAAGTTGGTTAGATAGTTCCTGCATTTCTGAAGGAGCTAATCTATAAGGTGCTCGGGCTATAGGTATCGCTCCTGGAATTAGATCAATTTGGAATTCTACTTGGCGAACGAGAGGAAGGCCAAGTAGATCTTCAAGAAAAACTTTTAAGAATTCTCTAACTTCTGGGATATCTTCTAGTCTTTTCTCGCATGACTTCTTTTCCATTACATAGATTACGAAAACTTGACAACCTCGGGATATATATCTTTTGGTTTTTATATAGGATATGAGATTTAGTCAGGTTTTACTTTGATTACCTCGGATGATCAAAGTTTCACCGTTGATTAGGATGTGGACGACTTTCTCGTCACAGATAATTCTAGCATGATACTTGGATAACCAATCCATACCAATGACGACGTCGAAACTACCGAGTTTGATCGGCATAAGATCAATTTCGAAAGGTTGGTTTAACAAAGTCAGAGTTGTACCCTGAATAATGGTGTTTGTGCTTACTAGGTTTCCGTCAGCCATTTTGATATTGTAAAGGTATCTATTGTAATGGGTGGAATATTTAGCATAGAGGAAAGAGATATGGATACGAAGCTTTTATCGGCTCTAGAATCAAATAATACTCTAGCTAGATGTTGGTTTAGAAGGAACATACCCGTGACTATGTTCGGGTCTTGGTGAGCATTCCTATCCCTCAGCATGTAGGCTCTTCCCTGGGCATTGTTGTTGGTGGTCTTTCGACACTGATTTGCATAATGCCCTTTCTCTCCACAGGCATGACAAGTAACTGTCACTGGTAGCAGATTACTTCCAGTGGCTGGCCCTTTGTTTCTGTAGTTCTTGGTCAAATGGCCCACCTTGTTGCAAGTATTACACTTGACAGTGCAAGGTCCTATGTGATGCAGAGTGCATTTCTTACACAAGGGACGGTTTCCAGTATACCCATTGTTTTTAGTTAGAGTGATAGTATAAGACCTGAAGGTTTCCTGTCTTCTGTTCTGTTATGGTTGGTGATTATTGTAGCAGTTGTTGGTGTTAGTGTTATGGTATTTGTTGTTGTTAAAAGTTCTTCTGTCGTTAAACTTTCGTTTGTGATCACTTGATACTTGCACCGGAGTGTGCTTTGTTACCTGATCCATTAGCCTCTGGGCTATGTTAATGGCTTCCTTTAGAGTTTGAGGTTTAGAGGCGGTAACATTCCCTTCAATACTTTGAGGCAATCCCCTGATGAAAACTTCCATCATTTTCTCAGAATCTGACACCATAGTGGGACACAAGGTTGCCAATTCCTGGAATCTTCTCACATATGTCTTGAGATCATTCCCCTTCACAGTCAGATGGTAAAATTCGTCTTCCATCTTCTGGACTTTAGTTCGGGGACATTACTTCTTTATCAAAAGCTTCTTGAATTCAACCCAGGTAATCTTGTAAGCTTCTTCTATCCCAATAGGTTGGGCAAAAGAATTCCACCATGATAGAGCTTCTTCAGTTAAAGTACCAGTAGCAAACTTTACCTTGCAGTCTTCAGTACAGTTGCTACGGGAAAACACTGATTCAGTTCGGTCAAACCAGCGGATAAGTCCGACAGCTCCTTTCGTACCTTTGAAATTGATAGGTTGGTAGCTCATGAACTATTTGTAGCTACACTTTCTTGCAACATGAGCTTCTCTTTCTCCGGTGTTCCTATTGGTATTGTCAGCATTTGCCATTGTTGTAGCTTGTGCTTCCAAAGTTGCGGTAACACTATCAGCAACTAGTTTCTTGATGGCAGCCTGAGTCATGGCTGGTGCTTCAGATCTTGATGTCCTTTTGGGAGCATTCTATCAACATAAGACAACACGTAATACGAATGATATCACAATTCTTAAAATGCGTAAGGTTAAAAAATAAACATTATCACAATAGTGATATCATAGATAATTCATATCAAATAAGTATCTATGATTTATTTAGAAGTCAGAAAAATGGGGTGGTGAAAAAATATATTATTGCCCTATGCCTGACACCGAAATCCATGAGATAATCCAAATTTATAATCACATATTGCCACAACCAGTGCCATTGCCAAACACCCACATATTAATTCTAATACAGTGTTATTGGTTTACCGAAAGTATAAGGTTACTCCAACAGGGAGTCCAGTCCTAAATAGATCTATTTACAATATTCGTGCTCACTCTGAAGAGTAATTAACGGTTCATGATAATGGGGTCTTAATGGAAAAAGTAGGTACTTAGGCAATAATGAATCAGGATAGCATACATAAAAATACTTGCATTCATAGTTTATAGCATGTATCCCCCTCGCGGGTTTATAAAACATTATTAGCCTCAATTTATTAAGTCGAACAAGGAAGCTCGGTTACTCTACGATAAAGCTTCGGTCTTTAATTAGTTAATGTTGTAAGAAAATAAAATCGGGAATCGGGCTCGATAGATAATCTAATATTGTATATGTTTCGGGTTTAATCCAAACAAAACCCGAGCCCGGATCCTAGTTAAATATCCCTCGCGTCGTAGGGATATATATATAGATATTTTCATAAGAAAATATCTAGTAATCATAATATCTTTTTTCTAATCTATCTCTTTTTCTCTCATCTCTCTCTTTCTTTTCTCTTTCTCTCTTTCTCTCTTTCTAGTTTTGATCCGTGCGGTTATGAAGTGAAGATGTTTAATCGGTTCCTACAATTGGTATCAGAGCCTTGGTGGAGTTTAGTGATTTGGTTGTGGTAATTTATAAGCTTATTATTCGGCTAATTAGTTTGTTTTCATTACGTGAATTTGTTTTTTTCCTCGAATATGGGGGCGATTGTTATCTGTTTGAAAAAATAACCCCCAACACATATTTTTGAAAAAAATTGTTGCCACTGTGTTGTATTAGGCGTGTGTTTTGGTTTTGACTTATATGCTAAAAACATCAAATCTTCAAGTGTCCAAATAGTTTAATTAACAAATTTTTTATCTTCACTGGCATAATCATTTATTATAGAATAAGGTTTGTTATGTTTTTTTGGTATGTTTCGTGGCTTTAAGCTTAGACAAACAAGCTTCTTGTGAGCTTAATTTGTGGTGTTGTCGAAGCTTTTTTTTTTGGTTTTCTTGGTGATTTACTCGGCTTACAACAAGTGACAACAAAGGCTCACTCAAGGTGTTTGATGTTTTGTATGACCCGAACTAAAGCACCGATCAAGCAAACCGAACGAGTTCAAAACACTTGACAACCGATCTAGTTTCTTCAAGGAAGAGCCGAACTACAACACACGACTAAACCGAACAGTTCATTTTCAATAGACCGACGAGTGAAAAATTCTCATGACGAACGAGTAAAACAATTTCATGACCGAACGGTTTAAATTTTTCTTTTGGACCGAACGAGCAAAATCTTTGAGGACCGAACGAGTGAAATACACAAGGACCGAACGAGTGGAATCGAACGAGTAAAAGTTCACAAGAGGCCGATCGATTAAAATTCCACAAGAGCCGAACGAAGCGAACACCTTGATATCGAACGAGTGAACACGACAACCCCCAACAACCGAAACGAGTTTCAACTTGTGTAACCAGAAAACGATTAAACTTGTGGGAACCGTCCTTTCATCCACAACCGAACGAGTAAAAACTAGTGTGCACCGAACGAGTAGAAAAACAAAAAGGACCGAACGAGTAAAAACCCAAAGACCACCGAACGAGTCTCAAATCATCAACAACCGAACGAGTATCATGAGAAGGACCGAACGAATCATTCTTTGAGTTGGACCGAACGAGTATTTTTCTAGTTGAGCCGAACTAGTCAAGTTTTCGGTTTTTCAGTTTCGAGTGTCGTTAATCTACAGGACTTAAGACGTATACCGTTGCGATCGTGACATCGTTTCGATCAACGTGGTATATTTAGTTTTTGCCGACGATAACCGTACAACTCCGCGGGATTAAATTTAAATTCGTTATTTTGTTATAAGTTTCAAACGAACAAGAAAGGAAAAATGGTGGTTCTAATTAATTAACAAGTATTGAAAAATGGCACATGCAGTCCCTAAGTTTCAAGTGATTTTCATCATTTATCCTTCTTTGATTAATAACACCTTTTTGTTGAAACTAACTTGCATCGTTAGTCCTTATTTCATATAATTCAATCGTTAGTCCTCAAAAGTTGAAAGTTTGTGCACCATTCATCGTTTTAACTCACAAATCGTTAACAAAAGATCAAGTTCTTCAACAACAACAACGATTTCACCAACAATAATTCTATTTTTACGGTTTTTTCTTGATTTAGTAAAATCCCGCGAAATACTCTTGTATTTTCTCGGTTTAGTCAAGACTTGTAAAATCCCGTAAAATAGTTTTCCACAACAACAACAATCACTTTATCTGCTTAAGATCCTACAAATCATTTTTCACTTCATAATTCTTAAATCATTCATCATGACAACTCCAATTGTAACTTCCACAA
>BQNB010183173.1:0-12427 GCA_026074375.1 Tanacetum coccineum | reverse complement strand
TAATAACAACAAATCCTTTCGGCCTTTATAAGTTATTATAATCAATATAATAAGTGGAATGATAGAACACATATATAAAGAACCCTTTCGGTTTTACCAATTCAATAAACACATATCCAAACGCTCCATATCAAAGATCACATAATGCTAAAACAAACATAATACAACTACTCCATGATCAAAGTAACAAAACACATAACATTCATCATGGATTCAACAAAGATTATATTCAAAAGAGTAACAAGATTCATACCAATTACAAGAGTAAAGTATGGTGATTTTACAAGAATTTCCCAAGAACACTTTATTATATTCAAAGCAAAATCCAGAAACTATAAACAATTCAGTCACAATCGCTTATAGATTCGAAATAACACTATAACTATGCTTCTTTGATGGATCAAAACCTAAGAACAATGATGAACTTTAACCAAGACTATCCAACTTCTTCAAGAACTTTGATTATAACGTTGGCGGTCGATGGTGGTTGAAGGGTGGTGATGGAGGAGAGGTTTTGCAGGCCTTTAGCCTCAAAAATAACTCTCTTAAAGGTTCCATACTAAGTGGGATGATTTGTGTTGGATGTGTGTGTAAAATGAGAGAAATCCTTCTCTATTTATAGGCTGATTTCGGGTAGAAGTGCGACGCACTTGAGAAAAAGTGCGGCACACTTAGGGAGTTAATGCACTTAGCATTTATTGGGACTTTAACCGTTTCCTTGGGAACTTTGAATGAAAGTGCGGCGCACAAGAAATATAGTGCGACGGTTTTGGGAACTTGATCAGAAGTGCGGCGCACAAGAGAAAAGTGTGCCGTACTTTGGCATTTTCTTAGATCTTCTCCTGGTGATTTGTATGTGAGGAGATGATTTCGTCTAAGGTTCATATGAGGGGTATTTATAGGGTAAAGGTAACTTGGGGGCCAAGTTAGGAATGAATGTGGACGGATTATGGACCAAATTCGCGAATTAATTATTTCTCCATAAAATATGTTGTACTCAATAGTAAATCCGGCAATCTTGGTAATACTTCAGCTCTTGAACGTTTTTCCATAATTTAGATAATTAAATTCTCTTTCCGTGGCCGCTTGAATTAACTCAATCCGAGTTCGTATGCTCCAGTTATGGCCAAAACAGTGGACAGGTGTCGGGAGATCTTTATCTTGAGTTTATTTCTTCGTTTAAGCTTCAATTCTTCATGTAGTCTTCCGTATTCTTCCACGGCACATACCTAGAACATATAATAGCAAATATACTTGATTAAGTACCAAAAGTTCACGAGAAATGATCAAATAAATGCAAATAACGCCGCTAAAAATATGTATAATTTAGGCGTTATCACTCATCATAATTAATGCCTTCTTCTTGGGTGTAACCATGTGCAACCACTCTTGCCTTGTTTCTAATGACAATTCATCTCTCATCTTTCTTGTTTCTAAAGACCCATTTGGTTACAATGGCCCTCTTGCCATTAGGTAGATTAACCAGTGTCCAAACCTTCTGAAGTTGAAATTGTAGAAGCTCCTCTTGCATTGCTTTTATCCAGCTTGGATCTTTTAGAGCTTGAATCACTTTCTTGGGTTCATTTTGAGAGAGCAAACAGGCAAATAAGCAATTTTGATAATCTTTGTGATTTGTTCTCCTCTGCTTATTAATGTAACTAACCATAGCATGTTCATCAAAAATCTTGGTCATTCTCCTTGTTTGAATAGCTGAATTTAAGTCTTCAATGATCTGGTCTTTTGGATGATCCTTATCAATTCTGGTTGTGGGAATAGGACTGACATTCATGGTTGTTTCCAAGTTGTTTAAGTCAGCTTCTGCACTCACATCTTCATCATCATAAGCATTACCAAAAATTCCAGTATCATCAATTAAAAACACATTTGAAACATCTGGAAGAGTAAATGCATTTTTGAAAGGAGAAAATTATTCAAATAGATGTTCCTCAGAAGTTCTAGCATCATTAACTGGTGATGATGGAGCATCATTAGTAAAAGATAGTCCAGTAGTACTAACAGGTGTACTAACAAATTAATCACTATGACTTGTGCTGTTGGTGTATAGTCTGCTTTTCTTGTTGGCGTAGCCTTTCAAACTCACTTCTTGTGGCTTGATCATCCTTCCCATCTTTATCTAAAGCTCCACTTACATCCACTTCTGTAGGCTTCATTCTAGAATCTTCTTTGCCATCCTTAGGACCTTGAGATATTAATGGATCAGTTGTACATAAAGGTATTAAGATGTATTCTTGTTCAGGTTTTGTCTTTTTCTCAGCTTGACCTGTAACAATGTTATCTCTAGTTCCTGCAATACCATTAGTTTGATTTCCTGCAACAACTGTCACATAGTTCATAGATATTGTCAAAGAATCAACATCAAAAAGCCTTTAGTCTGGTTCCTGATTCCTGTCACATTAGGTGTATTTTCAAGTAAATATTATGTTTAATGGTATCTTCAACTATCCTGGCTCCTCTCTGTTAAATACCTCTTTTTTTATAAAGCCTTGCATAACCACATAGTACCCAACAAAAAAATCTCATAAGCTTTCCACAACTTGCTAGAGATCCCCCCTGGTATTTCTATATTATTTATCTTATTTTTTGTTATTTTATAATTATTTGAAGATGGTTACAGGTAACACCACATAAGTTTAATGAAGAAGTCTATCAATGGGGTTCTTCTAGAATATGTTATAAAGGTTTCTTGTTATGTGGCTTAATGTGACTAAAGACCTATTTAGCACATAGCAAGCAGTACTAATCACTTTCAGCCAATAAGGTGGTTGGTAACTTTAGAGTAACTAAAATATTCTTGCAGACTCTATCAGGTTCTATTCCTCCTCTCTCCAAAACACCATTTGTGAGGAGTTCCTAGCAACACTGAATTCCCTCTTAATACCCTTCATTTCACAGAACTGATTCATTACACTATTTTTGAACTCAGTTCCATTGTCACTTTTGATAACCTTTACTTTGTAGTCTAGTTGATTTTCTATTTCAGTTATGAAGGTCTTTAATATCCTACTAGTTTCATCTTTAGTGGCCAAAAAGAATATCCGAGGAAATCTACTAAAGTTATCAGTGACAACTAGGCAATAAGACTTTTTCATTAAAAGCTGCTTTAACATTTGTTCTGTAGGGACCAAATGGTCATATGGAAGCATATGTAAGGGTTTGCTGATAGAGTTCACAAGTTTGGCCTTACAGGAGGCTTTGTGTTGCTTTCCTTTCTGACTAGCAACACAAGAATGGTCATTTTCAAAAATCTTTAAAGGCAAACCTCTAACAAGGTTTCCCCTCACAAGTTTGTTCATGTTTTTAAAGTTTATGTGACCAAGCCTCCTATGCCATAAATTGGATTCATCAATTGTAGCCTTAGCAAAGAGGCAAGTTAAACCTTTAGTGGGAACAACACTCTTTAGGTCAACACTGTAAATGTTATCCTTTCTTGGACTCCAGCAAGACTTGACTTTCATCAGTAGCTTAAAGTCAAAAGATAAGGGTAAGACCTTTCCAAGTGTTAGTAAAAAGAACATTATTCTTTTTGTCACATATTTGTGACACACTGAACAAGTTATACTTAAGCTCTCTTATAAAAGTAACATTGTACAAAAATCAATGTTCTAGTTTTGATTATACACTTTTCCAGAAATTCTACCTTTACCATCTCCAAAGGAAACAAAACCACCATCATAATCTTCATATTCAGTAAGATAGCATTTGTTTCCAGTCATGTGCCTAGAGCAACCACTGTCAATAACTCCTTTTTCCTTGTACTCCTTCTGCTATGGGTTGCCCTGAAAATAAAATAAGAGAATTAGACTCTTTTGGGGATCCAAGCCATTATAGACTTGGATCTGCCTCGTGCATCAATGTAAGAATATTTCTTAAAAGTATTTGATGCACTACTATTTTTAGCTTTCCAAACCCAACATGCTAAGGCCTTAACATCATTAGCCCCTTTTCCCTTGTTTTCACTTACTACTGCTCTATCCCTAGTAGTAGTATCTTTTACCCTGACAGTATTAACCTTTTTATTGAAAATACTATTTTTGTTTGTTGAAGACTTGTTAAATGGCTTTGTAACTTGTGAATATCCCTTTTTGTAAGCATTTGATATTGACATAGGATGATTCACAGTTGTTTTTGAGCTAGCAGTATTAACTGGTCTGACAGCAGTATTAACACTTACACTAGCAGTATTAATTTTGCCAGACCTGGTTAATACTCCTTGTGGAACAAATATTCTATTAGGGTGAGGGTGAGTCATTTTATTAGAAAATTTCTTGTGATTCACCCTACTTGAGTTGTTCTACAATGGTCTTATAACCTTTTTATCACACTCATAATTAAGATGCTCAAAACTATCACAAATAAAACAAGCTTTATTAATCATTTTAAAGTCACTTCCTAGTCTTTGGGACATAAGATTGTTCTAGTTTCTTTTGTTCCCTCTAAGATAGTGTTTGTTTTGTTTAGGTGTTTCTACCTTCTTTACTGTTTCCCTAACAGACTTAACAAATTTTATCTTTTCAGTGCTAGGTCTAACAGTTTTATCCTTAACATTAGGTATAAATTCTACCTCACTATCATCATCAGAATTCCAATCCTCAATTGACTGGTGAGGTCTAAAACTGTTCTTCCTAATAGTTTTAGGTTCTTCTGCAATCTCCTATATTTTTACATTAGCAGACTCATGATTTGACTCAACTTTCTTAACATTACTAGGTGTAACAACAAGTAATAACTTTATATTCTCACTTTTAACTATTTCATCCATAAAGTTAGATCAGTTTGAAGGGGAATGAAGTCTCCGTGTATAAGGTGGGGGAACTGCATGATAATCCCCTTGTCGGTATTTGGATTATTATATCCTGATTTTCTAAACATCTAAGGATGAATTCACAAAGCTTTCGATTGCAGGAGAAGCTTGAAGTAGAGAAGCTGCATTATATATCTGTCCAGTTTTTAAACTTGTCAATAACTTGACTTTCAGCACTTATTCAAAGATTTAAAATGCATTTTGAAAAACTTCCTACTAATGTATTTAACTCATCTCTCTCTTTTTCTGCTTTTTCCAATTTCTTTTTGTTTTCAACTAAAGCATTATCTCTTAGTTTAACTTCAAGATTTAAAACATTAATGCTCTCTTCAAACACAGCCTCATTTTTCTTATAGTGAGCTAGTCTAGCTTCTACTGATTCTAAACCTGCTTTATAAGATACTAAATTAAATTGAGACTTTTTGTAATCTGAAGACAAACTATCATATTGTTCTTTAAGAGTAGCATAAGCTTTTACACATGATTTAGAACAAGAATCTACCTCAGAATCTGAACTGGAAGAACTTCCTGAAGATGTATATGCCATCAATGCAAAGTTTGTAGGATGCTCTTCTTCAGCTTGGTAGCTCCAATCATATCCTCCAATTCCATCTTGAGCAACCAAGGCATTTTTAGTGGGAGTTTCCACTTCTAAAGTATGTCCTCTTGATGAATATATCCTAACTTGTCACATTCTAAAGTATGTCATGTTTTAAGCTGCATTATATCCTAGGAAGTTAGATGTAAATGGTCAAAGAGTTATATTCAAATCTAACTCTTTGACCATTTACATCCAACTTCCTGCCTATCCTCTTGATGAATCTCCTAGCTCTAATTGTCAGCATGGCCATTTCCCATTGTAAATCTATTTCTTCTAGGTCATCAGGATCAATTTGTTCTAGATCCTCTCGTGCAAGTTGAGGAGAATTGGGCTGACTATCTAGGAAAGCACAGATCATATCATCACTAAGGTTATCTCCAAATGTAGGATTATATTGAATATGAGCAGCACTAACTCCATAAGCAGTGTTATATGCTTTATTTGTGCTGTTGTTGGAGTTGCTATGAGTGCTGTTGGAGGACACAAAAGCCATATTTTGTAGATTTTGGCTTGTACTTGTTAATCATGTAAGTTCAGGTTCATATATCTTTAAGTTTTTGTATAAGTTATCCAAATTGATGGTCTTTATTTCCTCTTTGTTCCTCCATATCAAAGCATGAGTCTTCCATTCAGATGGAAGACTTCTCAATAGTTTTAAGTTCATGTCCTCTTGTGTAATAACCTCGCCTTGAATCTCCAACTGACTAATAAATTTTTGTAACCTATCAAAAGTTTGGTCTAATGTTTCTGAACTTGATCCTGTAAAGTTCTCATATTGTAGCTTGAGTAGAGTTCTCTGACCTTTCTTGGATTCCTTGTTTCCTCTATATCTCTTCTCAATGGCTTCCATAAGCAATTTTGCATCTTTATATGAATGGAACTTTAGTTGATCCTTATTTAGGAGTGCCATCAACAGAGTTCCTCTAGCTTTCATCTCATTCCTCCTATCCTGCTTTTCTTCTGCGGAAGTGGGTTCATATTCCTACTCAACTTCTCTAACAGTTATCTTCAGCACTTTGTTACCATTCGGAATTACTTCCCAGAGACAGTAATCAATCATGCGAAAGTATTGTTCTATCCTCATTAACCAGAGATCATATTCTCCTGGGTTGAGGATAGGGAGTCTTGCAGTCAGAGTTGTAGAAGTAGTTCCTGCCTCTATTTTATCACAGAGAATTAGATCTAGTATATGTTGTTTGTTTCTTCTTATTCAAAGCTTCACAACAAGATCTGATACCACTTGTTGACCCCAATGAACAGATCTTAAACTCCTTAGCTTGATGTAAGGTTTAGTATCCTTGGATAAATCCAAAGGTACTAAGATTGAAACTTTGAGTGTATGATATAAACTATGCAGAATCTAGTTTATACCGCTAAGAAGAATAAAGAAAAAGTATGTTTGAGATACATAAATACAACCAAAACAATAAGCTTCAATATATTAATACGAACACTCTTTGACAGTGTTAGGGTTTACAACCTTGAAGCTATGAATACTATGAAAGACTGATATGATGTGATATATCTTTCTAACTATGTAGTAGGGTTCCTTTTATACACTAAGGAAACCCTAATGGGCTTACAAAACGCGTACAATGATAATGCATATTTATTCCTAATTTAACTCATGCATAGTACTAATAAAGTACTAGCAGTACTAACTAATATAACTAACAATACTAACTACTTAGTCTGTTTTCTTCAATCTTTAGCAGCAGCATCAACTCTGAACCAGCAGTAGTAAATTAGCACCAGCAGTAGTAACTCAGAATTCCCAACATACGATAACCGGATAAAAACACCGATTAACTAAGAAAAAGGCGATAAGATACTTTTCTTCAATTCATGTGTAAGGCTATTCCCCGGGAAGCTAAAGTCGAGATGGTACGGACCATTTTTGGTAAGCAAGGACCTGAAAAATGGCGCAATTAAGCTATACGATGATGATGGGAATGAATTCATTGTGAATAAACAACGGGTGAAACCATATCAAAAGGATATGTTGGAAGCTGATAAACATGATGATATCACACTAGATGATGAAGGAGAAGTCACGTAAGGATGTGTGACTTCGAGTCTAGCTACAAGACTTGTATATAAAGAAAAGCGCTTCTTGGGAGGCAACTCAATATTTACTTTCCCGCACTTAGGAGTGTCTTGTGTTTTAATTCTTTATTGTTTGTTTAATAATGTTTGAATCATTTTGTAATCATGCTTAGTTTGTTTGTAACCTCGTCTTATCTACAATCAAAGGTATTTTGCATAAAATAAGTGTAGGGGGATATATCCGGTTTATAAGAAACGATTCAAACATTTAAAATAAATTGTTTAGATTAATTCGCGTCAGTTTTGAGTCATATGATTGTAATGAATAATCCTAAGTTTTTATGCAGTGTTTTCTACAGATATAACTTATAAAATTGTGTGTAAGAAATTTCTCATTAAAAATGAAGAGGAATCTTCACAGTGTGTGGATACGGCGTCAGGATTAAACCCGACGACGTCGCGTCTCTAGCAATGTGAAGATTAAAAAAATTTCAAGTATTTTTGAAAAATAAAATGTGTAATATTTAAAATTTGTAATTTTGTTATAAACCCGCAGAAACCTATGATTATATCATCACTTTCATCCAATCTTTACTACTTTCATAGAGTCAAATCCCTAAAATCTCGTTGTATATATCATTTCCCGCCGATTTTACGCTTGGTGTAGTTGTCTTTGTCTTTGATTTACAGGTTATATTTGACGAGAAGAAGCTTGGTAGTTCTTAGTAAGTTTCATTGGACGATTCTTGGAGGACGATTTAACCGGTTATCGCATGTTTCTTCTCCATTATTGAGCAAACCATGGGAGTACTAGTTTCTTTTACTTGTTTCCTTTTCCCTTTATTTGTTTTTACGGGTACTTTTAAGAACATTAGGGATAATGTCCAACTTAAATGTAAGGGAAATAAGCCTTAGAAATTATTCCTTCAATTGCCATTTGCTTGTTCCTTAAAGTGAATGGTAATATATCAAAACATAGCATAAAAAGGTAATTTTTAACAAAATTTAAATTTTTTTATAACACACACCGACGAAAACCGAGTATTAATAGCGTCTCATGGATAGGAATGTGTATGACTAGCACAAAAACCCTCTAAATTCCACCCCAAAAATGTGAGGTTCGCCTTTAGATCTATAGGAATTTGGGTATCCATTATTGATACCCAAGATAGTTTATACCTTTAGCTTGTTTGAGTTAAGGTTCGAATGCAGTCATATGTGTCTATTTCGTCGTTACGGATGTGTATGTATGGTCTTTGTCACCTTTTCTGGAGCATTGGTATCGGTAGTAAATTATATGAGTGTATCGATAGTATATTAAATTATAGAACTTGTTTTTGTGATGCATCCCGAGACCGCATAGTGAGAACTAGGATTTTCTAGATAAGAGGCACTAGGATTATCCCATGTTTTAAACCTGTAATTGTTATTATGGTCACACCGATCATATAACTATCCCAGACCCTTGCAATGCACTCATTTTTAGTGCAGGATACCCCTAGTACAACCATCCGAGCCTATCCTTTTTCACGGTTCTTGTAATTTTCTGGTTAAGTAGGACTATTAATGAAGAGCATTGTTAACCCTTGAACCAATTGTTACACCCAAATCGCCTTAGCCTACCTTGTATGTACTCGCTTCTAGTACATTATTGTTTTAATCCAAGTTAATTATTGAGTACACGGTTGCTAAGTGCTTATCCTTGTAAATACAGTTTTGGGACGAGTGTGATTCATGGTAGTTTTCATCATATGAAGAATTGGGGAAGAAGTAATTTACTACCCCCGCTAAAGCTCAATAAGCTTCATGTTATGTTGATCCACCTCAATTCGGGTCATTAGTTAGATTGTAAATATCGAGTATGTAAAAGTTCAAGTGTAGGGGTGTATCTATAAACCCCATGATGTATTATATGTTTAAGCAATGACAGGGCAAAAGTTTATGAAAAAAAATGTATATAAAAAAAGTAAAGAAAATGTACGAGCTGCCATTTGCTTATGTTTATGTTTATATTAGAGTCAAGAAAAGAAAAAGAAAGAGATTGATGTAGAGTTGTGTAGAGTTTGTATATCTTTGTCCGAGTCTTGACTTAGCAACCAAACCAGCGTGTATTCTTATAAATAACTAGCTAACCCTTCCACTCCAAATTCATCCAAAAATCACTCCCCAAATGTATCCCATCCATTTTCATTTCTGTTAATGTTATTTTACACCTACACCCCACAACCCTTTAAAATCCCTCTTTGACAGTATTGACTAGTATTTGCGCATAGCGGTGGAGGTTTTGATCCTTTACCAAGCCTATGGTAATTTATATGCTATGACAGGTAATGAGTGTTTAATTTTCCGTTTCCCATAGTTGTTATAATTTATTATACACCCAAGTGAAAGAGAGAATCCCAAACACTTATGTGAGGTGCTAGTATATACTTTTCGTGCTTTTAATTACGAGGTCTAGAAGGTTGTGTTGTAAAATGCTTTTAAAGAGTAGGTTAAATGACCTCAATATTGCTATTGTCTAGGTATAAAAGCCCATTTGCTTGAGGACAAGTAAATCCCAAGTGTAGGGGCATTTGATGAGGTGTCATTTTATACACTTTTTCGGGGCCATTTAACCCATTAAATCATGCAAATACGCCCAGATTATGTGCTTAATCGTTTGTTTTCAGGTTTTTAGCACTTGGATAGCATTTGGAGAAAATACACGTAACTTGGGCTCATTTAGAGAAGAAACGGACAAGATTACGACTCTACACCAAAAATCATGAAGAATTGTGCATACAGAGCGTGGAGACGGCGTCACCATCATAAAGTGACGGCGTCAGAATCTTCATTGTGACGGCGTCAGAGATCCAGCGACGGTGTCAGGACGTGGCCGACTTAAAGAGGATCTAGAATCATCCACGTGGCGACGGCGTCACGACTTCAAAGCGACGCTGTCGCACCATTTTTACTGTATATACAAAACCGATTTTAGAGTTTTAGGTGTGTAACTTTGTATAACTTTTGGGAGACGAACCCTGGTCGTTCTAGCAGCTTTTTATTTCGTTTTTAGGGCCTCCAAACCCTATTGTAACTACCTTCAATCCATGTTTTAATCAAGTAAGATTGTTTATCATTAATCATTCAATATGTCTATGTGTTGTTTTATTGATTTATGTTCTTGCTTTCTTTATAACATGCTAGGCTAAACCCTCTTTTGTATTTACTTATGATTGCATGAAATTTAGGTCGTAGATACTTTTAATGTTGCTTCTTGTTGATGGATGTGCGCGTTAGGCTCTAGAAAACTAGCCATAAGATATTAAATTAGCATAGACATCTAGGGAAACGTGAGTGTGTAGAAAGGATACCATCGGTAACGGTCTTCATACTACCTTATCCCTAATATGGTTGATCCCTCTTAAGATATTTCACATGAATTTAATATACTCTTAGGGGCATTGTAATAGTCTTCATACCACCTTACTTGTGCGTTGCCTTAACGGAATATTAAATAGACGGCGGGTTCGTATAATTTGTTCATGACTTAGGAAATACTTACACAGATCATCACAAGTGTGACAAAGCAACAAATCTAGGAGAAGCAATCTGAGGAGTAGTACATGATTAGGTAAATACATCTCTTAATCATAAAGTTATCACCAGTAGTTTAGATTATATTTAGTTTAATTAGCTAAAACAAACCAACCTCTTAAACCATGATATTTACTTGCTTTCTTAAAAATATAAGAACACAAAAAGAATCTTCTCTCAACCCCTTAGAATTCTGTTAGACCGTGTTCGAGCCTTCCCAACCTATTCCCCTATAGAACGATAACAACCCCCGAGTCTTGCCTATACTACTGCAACGATTAGGTACACTGCCCAGCGGATTGTAAAACTTCCTGTGAAGTCTTCACAACCTCCGCACATCAATCAAGCAGCCAATCACCCTAGAATACTTAAGCTGAGATACAGCCTGACCTTTATTGGGCATCAGCTTCTCACTTGTATCTATAGGAGTACTTACTAGAGTGCAATCAAAGTAATTAAATTTCTTCAGTACCTTCTCAATATAATGAGACTGAGAAATTGTTATTCCATTACTTTCATGTTTAATCCTTATACCCAGGATAACATCAGCCTCCCCCATGTCCTTCATAGAGAACATTGATGACATAAATTCCTTTGTTAGATCAACTTGAACTTGGTCAGTGCCAAAGATCAGCATGTCATCAACATATAGGCAAATGATGACTCTTTTACCAGATTCATCAAATTTGCTATATACACATTTGTCAGCTTGGTTAAGTAAATAACCATTAGACAAAACTACTTCATCAAACTTTTGATGCCATTGCTTAGGTGCCTGCTTCAGCCCATATAGAGACTTAATCAGTTTACACACCTTGTTTTCATTGCCAGGCATGATGAAGCCCTGAGGTTGGTTCATATAAACCTCCTCATCCAATTCACCATTCAAGAAAGCTGTCTTCACATCCATCTGATGAATAATCAAATTGTGAATTAATGCCATAGCAATCAGCAGTCTTATGGTACTGATACGTGCGACTAGAGCATACGTATCAAAGTAGTTTATCCTTGACTTTTGTTTAAAGCCCTGAATGACCAACCTTGCCTTGAACTTTTTAATAGTTCCATCTACCTTTAGTTTTCTTTTGAAGATCCATTTGCAACCAAGACGTTTGTAACTTGGAGGTAGATCAGCCAACACCCATGATGAGGTGTCATTTTATACACTTTTTCGGGGTCGTTTAACCCCCTAAATCATGCATTTATGCCTAAAATAGGTACTTAATCGTTCCTTTTTAGGTATTCAGCATTTGGAAGGCATTTAGAGGAAATACACGTGACTTGGGCTCATTTGGAGAAGAAATAACAAGACTACGGACCTACACCAACATCTCTCAAGAATTTCTACTCAGAAGCTGGAGAAGGCGTAACAGATTACACGT
>BQNB010183172.1:0-12427 GCA_026074375.1 Tanacetum coccineum | reverse complement strand
TATCACACATTTGTGATACTGAAAAGAGATTGAAATGCTGAAGTTCTTTCACAAAGCACACATCCTTAAAATCTAACTTTTCTGTTTTTATTTTACCTTTACCAGTTATGTAACCTTTACTACCTCCAAAAGTAACCGGGCCACCATTAACGTCTTGATATTCAGCAACGTAAGCCTTGTTTCCAGTCATGTGCCTGGAACATCCACTATCAATAATTCCTTTATTTTGTAAAGCTCTATGTGGATAATCCTGCACATCAAATAAAAGAGATTAGTTTCTCTTAGGGACCCAAGCCTGTTTAGGCTTGAGTCTGCCTAGTGGATCTTTGAAGTGAAATAGTTTCTAAGACTGGATCCACCATTGTATTTGGAGACATTGTGCCAGTTGTGTCTTTGTTGTCTCCAATTACAACCTGCTAAGGGCTTAACAACAGTTTCCCTTTTTCCCCCAACAGCACTAACTGCATTTACCTTAGCAGTATTAACTTTTTGTTTTGAAAAATTTGTTCTAAGTGCTGTTGTGTTATTTAAAGGCCTTGAAAATGGTAAATGAGGTTTGTGAAAAACGTTTGCTAGTCTAACTCTATTCACAATAGGCTTAACAGTGTTAACTTTCATAGCAGTACTAATTAGTACTGCCTGTCTATTAAAATTATGCCTTAGTACTACTAGTTCTAACAGTATTAACTGGAATTTTGCCAGTTCTAGTTAGTACTGCTGAAGGAACAAATTGGTTTTGTTTATTCACTCTTTGCACATTGTTCCAAATTAACTGGATACAACGCTATATACTTAGCTTGACTTTATTTGAAAATAAAATAGGTTCCTCCCCATTTTAAAAGTTAATCAAGATGAATGTTTTGAAAAGATAAATACACCATTTTTCAAAGATACATTGACTAGAAATGCTTAACTTGAAATAAAAGATAAGCTACAAGTTTTACGTCAAAACGAAACATACAATTTTGACCACTATGTAGTATTTTACATTTCTGACTGACTTTAGTTTGTTAAAATGACTTGGGAGTGTTTTTAAATGAAATTAGACTCAATTACCTTTAAAATGGTGGGTGGCACGACTTCTACAGACTTACGTTGATTTTATATGATTTTTTGAAGATTGCTAAATTCTGACGAAACAAACAGACGGCCCCCGGAAAGGTGACGGCTCCCAGATATATTAGGGGACCGTCCTAACATTTAGGGGACCGCCACCAGTGACCCAAAAACACATTTTATGTATAAAATCATTTGGTAACTTAGTGGAGGGACGTAGGACTTCAGGGAGTTGTTCCAACACATAAATTACGTGTTTTAGACTTCAATTTTACTCTTAGGACTTAGAAAGACGTATCTTGACACTTCCAAGCTTTTTGAGAATATTTTCATTCAAGCTAGTATACAAGGTATATTTAACAACAAAACTAGTATGAATCAAGCAACAAACACTTTTCATATTTAATCCCCTTCATGGGTAATTTGATACATGGATCGTACTCTATTTTAAAAACCATTTGTTTTAGAAACTAGAGCGACATGGCTCCTGATACTAATTGTGGAAACCGTAAAGGGGGGAATACGTTTTTGTTTAAAAACTTTAGATCAAAACATTCCATCACTCTCTACCGTCGGTCTCATAAATATATGAGGGCCGCCTAGTACATCAAGGGGCTGCCTGATTTATAGGGACCGCCTCCAGAAGTGGTTTTCGGACTAAATCTTTTGTATCAAATCACCAATCAAATTTGATGCAATATGAAAAGTGTCGATAATATATTTACAATAACTAGCGCATATTCTACCAATATATCCACACTCATAATGTTTGCTACAAAGAGCTACACAACCATGGCTAACATAGCATACACTATAATTCACACAATCATAAGCACAATGCAAGTGTAAAAGTAAAGCGATAAATGTAAAGACATAAGTAAAGAGAAGGGTAAAAGAAAATGCAAACCGGACACGGTGATTTATAGTGGTTCATTCATGAAGCTCCTTTTCGCCCTACTCCACTCCCCGAGTACCCAACTCAAGAGTTACTTCACTAGTCAACAAGCTCCCTTCTCGGCGGAGAAAACCATACAAGTTGCTTACATTATTTTCTGACACTAAGCTAGATGTCGAGTTCTTCTTTGGGTACAACTAAACCCGTTATGTTTTATGGCCCAACATAACAAACCTTGTGTTTTAAGGCCTAAACACATAAACCGTGTCGCATACATTATTTTTCAACACTAAGCTAGATGTCGAATCCTAATCTTAGCTAGAACCAATCTACCACCCACACTTGTATTTTTAGGACTAAAATACTAATCGACACACCATCAATCCTTCCGAATTTATACACCATTCGAATTTACACACTACTAAAGATTGGAAGACATGGAATCGATCTATATGTAACAAATGTTACAACTAGACTAACTAGACTACATAACTTCGTATCTTGACGATAACGAAAGTTCCTCTCTTGCACTTGAGGGAAGAAGGAAAGGATAGAAGATTGGATCACATTTAAACAAGATTAAACAAATTAAATGATCACAGATTTAGAAAGATTTTAGTAAGATTTAGAGAGAGAAAGACTAAGAGAAATCTGTGGAAAAAGATTGTAAAAATAGTTGGAAGTGACCCACTATTTATAGGAGCTGAAAAATAGTCTGTCAGATAGCGACGACCCCCAGATATATTAGGGGTCCACCCAGTATTTAAGGGGGCTGATGACATATTTAAAGGACCGCCCCGACAGACGCTCCTATTTTTGTTTTTGCCTTTTTATCTTTTTGATAGTTGTCTCGGTTGTAATCGTTACTCCCGCTTAAATGCCAGTTATCGCGGTTTAAATCACGATCGCGGTAATCATTGTAAAAACGAGTACAACGAAAAGTTTGCATGAATTTGGCTTCTTCTTCACGTGACATGGGTATGTCATCATCGTCACGGTTTGGTTATTTTGAACGAGATTGAAATTCTTTATACTAAGCATCCAATTTCATGGTCATGGCATCTATTCGGGCTATAATTTTGTTAGTATCAGAATTACTGCTACCTTCAGCGGTAAAAGCAACGATTTCTTAAGAGATGATTTTGTTTTTTGGTTTTTAGCCCAGTCGAGCTTGGGTAAGACTTTGTCTTCGAAAAGTTGATAAGCTTGATTCGGGGTTTTATAGAGGAAAATACCACTAGTTGCGGCATTTAGAATTTCTTGGGTTATTTCGTTAAGACTGTGGTAAAAGATTTTGGTGATATTGCATTTGGACAGATTGTGACCATGGCAGTTTCTGAGCATTTCCTTCATACGAAGCCAAGCATCGGTTAGAGATTCGTTTTCATGTTGGGAAAAGGCTCAGATTTCTCCGAGGAGTCGATCGAAAAGAGCCGGGGGAAAGAATCGGCTAATGAAAGTGGTTCGAAGTTCATCCCACATTTTGATAGTTCCTTCATTGATTTTGTCCAGCCAAGTTTTTGCTTCTCCTGTGAGTGACAGGGGAAACATCATCAGGCGGACAACTTCATTTTTGGTGTCTTTGTATCTAAACATATCACATATTCCGAGTAATTCAAGAATGCGTTTGTGAGGATCAGTTTTGGTTCTACCATCGAATTGTTTTCCTTTGATGAGAGTCAGGTGGTTACCTTTAATAGCGAATTTGTTTGCGGTTTCAGGAATGGTGATTGTGGAACCGGGAGTCGGAGCGACAACACGGTCGGAAGCCCACATGGGTTTGTCATCCATGGGATCATAATTTTAAAGAATATCAAGGAAGTGACGAAAGTAATTAATGTCGAGAATTGGCGCGTAGACAACTCTCGGGTGTTGAGGTGGATTGTTTCTTTGTTCGAATAGAACTCTTCTATTTCACCGATGAAGTCTTCGATACAAAGTACGTTCAGGTTCAGGTAATGGTTCAACAAGTTCAGAGTTGGAAGCA
The DNA here is from genome assembly GCA_026074375.1 of Tanacetum coccineum. Taxonomy (NCBI): domain Eukaryota; kingdom Viridiplantae; phylum Streptophyta; class Magnoliopsida; order Asterales; family Asteraceae; genus Tanacetum; species Tanacetum coccineum. Next base: position 8,489 of record BQNB010183172.1, on the reverse strand, counting down.
CGTGTATGCATCCAAAGGAGAATTTGTTTGGGTCAGTTTAACAGAAAACTGTACAGCAATTTTTGAAAAAGATGAGGTGTTAAAAATTATTTTAAAATTTTGATTACAAAACAGCTTTGAAATCCTCGGCAATGGCGCCAAAAACTTTGATGTGTTTTAAAAGCTTTAAATATATAAGACTAAGATTACCGGTTATTAGATGGAAACACACGGGTAAAAGTATAACCCACGTATGTAGTACAATCTTTTTAGGTAAGACCAGGTCGTCCACAGGGATTTGCGTAGTGTCGAATAATTAACTGAAAAATAAACTTTAACAGATTTGAAATAAACTGAACTGAATTCAATAATGAGAAAGATGACTACTCGGATAATTTCATATAATTCATAAGCAATGATAAGGGTTACGATCTCAACCTTAGTACTTGAATTTATAAAAAGTGTTTTCTCGTCAGAAAATGTTTTAACAAATTCACTTGTTTAACTTAAGACTTATGTTTAGTTAACTCGATCAAATTTGTCACTCAAATAATCCAGTTACTATTATATCAAATCTTTTTTGTTTATCAAATAACGTAAGTGGATTTCTCGTCACAGACGATAAAGATCATAGACAAATCTTTAAAACTATATAGCTCACAACAGGTCTTTCGACCTATACCGGTGTGAGTATATAATCAAAGTTGATAAGATTAGATACGATAGGATTATAACATAAGCTTAAGATTAACAAGATCGTAATTATACCAAACGCTTATTCATTATATAATTTTCACCGAGTAGTCATGAGAGATTTAGCCTCTCATGGCTATGAAGTTCATAACAAAAGCAAATAGATAAACAAGAAACATATTATGTCCGGGTAAGAATATGGATCAAAATTCTAATCGTAACAAGTATAGAATCGTAGTACAACCTTTATTCTACTAGATATTATGATATCCTTCTTCGTTCTTCGTTGTTTGATCTTTAATCTTCATATGTTTGTGGTGTTTATGGATGAGAGGTTTGGAATGATGATGGAATGATTGAAGGAGTGAATTGTTAGTTTTGAAGAATGTTTTGTGGTTGATACGTTGATTTTGGGTAGATTGTGCGGGGCACAAGAAAGATTGTGCGGCGCACTTAAGGTGTAAATGCGAGGTGTATTTAATTTCATTTAATTATTCTTCATAGTTATGATAGGAAGTGAGGCGCACTAGAATTATTGTGCGGCGTACTTGGTGATTAAATGCAGTCTTCATTTAATTGACTTTAATTCTTGGACTCGATGGGAAGTGCAGCGCGCAAAGGGTAAGTGCGGCGTACTTGGGTCTTTTTTAAGATTTGGTCCTTTCTTTTTCTTCTAATTTGCTTTTCAATCACTTGTCAACACTTGAGCTTTGTTCCTTTTAAGCTCGGGATGACTTCAAGTGAACCTGTTATAATTTATGCTATTAAGTATTGAAAGTCCATGAGAAATGATAAATTATTTACAAAATAAGACGCCTAAACATTGTTTATTTAGGCGTTATTAATTCCCTACACACTGTGTTGTTGCTTTCATTAAGCAATTTAAAGCAAGACAATCAAGTTATTTATCGTGATGTGGAGAAAAATTGGATTTTAACAAGTGTTTACTGGTTTAGTTAACTTTTCAAGCATAGACACATAACAAAGCACCTCACAAGGGAATGTGTTTGTTTTTTAATTCACTCTTGACCTCTCAAATAGAAGTTTATTAATTGTGAAGACACTCAGTTGCGCATACATTTTCTAGATAGTACCATAGGTTGTGCATGACACATTAAACTGACCGATGATGGAGCGTAAAACTTGCATACAATGTGTGTGATATAAAATAATACTGATCTCTTGTGCCAAAAACTTAAGCCTTGAACCTTTAAACTTATATATATATATATATTTTTATATATATATATATTTATTATTTATTTTTAATTTATTATATATATATATATATAATATTCTATATTTATTTTTAATATTTATATATTATTTTATTTATTATACACTCACACACTTGATAACTAAGGCTTGGCACATAATTTCTTTCTTTCAACTTTGATTTCCTCAGCGGAATAGCACTAATAGGGAGTGCTGCAGATACAGGAGCTTGCGGGATTTTATTTCACCTTATAACATATGATATATATCTTTACTCAGGTCTAGTAAATGATGATCAAGCACAAATTCTAAAGCTACTAAATTACCGGCTCACTCAAATATAATTTTCAACCAAAACCATTGCTCCAGAAAAGACGACAAATTACAAATACACAGCCGTAACGATGGATGAGACACTTGCAATTGCATTCAAACCTAATGAAACAGCTAAAGGCATCAATTATCTTAGGTACCAAGGTGGGTACCTGAATATTTCTAAGGCTTTAAATTCTTACAATTTAGTGGATTGGTTTTGTGCTAGTTATGGTGTCAATCCGGTTGGATTTGTCTTACTAAGAGCATATTTTATAAAGAAAAGCATATATATTTTTAAAGAAAATTTCAGTTGTAAAATTTTTTGCAGGGCAAACATGGATGGATATGATTAATTTTTCCTATTTGGCTCTCCTCCACACTTAAGTTGAACATTGCCTCTTTATGTGATAATTGATAAACAGAAAATGGGAATATTTAAGGGAAAACGATACTTATTGGGCTTATGAGAAATGTATCTGCGACAGAATTTATCCTTGTGCATACTCTATTAATTTTCCAGATTTATGCTATGTTACCTGCATAAAGTAAACACGCAAAAAAGGAATAATATTTTTTTTTTTTTAGATATTAAAGAAGAGGTTGAGTGTGGAGGGACTACTCCCACTTTTTAGTAATTAGAAGGGTTGGCCCCGTAGAAACGCTTAAATTTTAAAAAAGAGTCTTGCTAGACTCCTGCTTTCTGGAGTTCATTCTTTCATAAGATAGGGAGGATGCTTTCTTTGTGTCATTATAATTTCTCTGATATGATTTATAGCTTCTGTCGTTAGCCCGTTATCAATAATTGTTGGCTTTTCCATCTTTTTCCATATAGGTTCAACTTATCCGGATTGGGATATTGATGTTTCTTACTTCTTGGTCCTAAGCAGTGAGATTTGAGCTTCGGCTGTTTGAATTTATATTTTGAATGAAAGAGCAACACTTTGTTTCCGTGTTTGAATTATTTTCTCATCTTGAGTTTCCTGTCATGTCAGACTTTGGTTCTTGCCTTGTATAAATGAGAGTTTTCATAGGCTTAATGTCGGAGTACGTCTAACTCATACAATTGAAACATGCGTTTCTCACCAGCAGCGATGAGATCTGGGTTACAGTTTTTCAGGGCCTAGTATGCACGTTTGGTGTTCTTTTTTCAATTGGTTTGGTAGCAAGTTGTTTACCGTATACGAGCTTGTATGGTGTTGTTCCAGTTGGTGTTTTGTAAGCTGTACGAAAAGCCCATAGAGCATCATTAAGTTTTCTTGACCAGATAGCGAGATTATCTTTAACAGTTTTTTCAAGAATTCTTTTAAGAGCTCTATTCGTGTTTTAAAACTGGGGAAACTTGTTTGTGGGTGGTTCTTTGATGTTAGAGAATCAGTGGTTTAACTCCATACGTTGTCTTAGTTATTCCATTATCTTGTTGCAGAAATGAGTTCTCGGTCGACTTATGAGAGAAATTTTTTTTGGCACATCTGAACGACAGAATATGTTTTCTTCAGAAAAGTAATATTAACTCTGGCATCGTTTGTTGGTAGAGCTTGTGCTTCGGCCCTTTAGATACATAGTCAATAGCGACTAAGATGTATTCGAATTTGTATGATTTCGGAAAGGGTCCCATAAAATCGATACCCTATATGTCAAAAATTTCGTATACTTTAATGTTGTTTAAGGGCATCTCATCATGTTTTGAAATATTTCTTGTTTTTGACATGCTTCGCATAGGTGAACTTGAGTATGACCTTCTTTGATGATGGTCGGCCAGTAGAAACCTGCGTCTAAGACTTTTTTAGTAGTTATGTTTGGTCCATAATGTCTACCGATTGGTCCATGGTGACATTGATCTAAAATAGTTCGCATTTCTGGTCCAGAGACATAGCGTCTGATCATGCCGTTAGAACATACTTTGAAGGGGTAGGGTTCCTCCCAGAAGTAGCGTTTGAGGTCGGAGAAAAATTTGTTCTTTTGTTAGCACATCATTCCTTTAGGTATGATATCACTTACCAAATAGTTTGCAAAGTCTCGTGTTCAATGGTTAGTCTCTAGTGTTTTTTCCATGAGAGCTTCTCCAGGAAATTTATCATCGACTTCACTGTTATCACTTGTTTTATCATTTTCAATCCAAGATAAGTGGTCGGCGACAACATTTTTTGTACCTTTTCTGTCTTTAATTTTGATATCAAATTCTTGTAAGGAGTTGTATCATCGGATAAGGCATGGGTTTATCATCTTGTTCTCTGGAACAGGTGCGCCAACCTGTTAACTTGGTGATCTGTGTGTACTATCGTCTTTGATTTATAGGATAGGATCAAGAATTTGTCAAATGCATAGACTTTAGCCTTATTGTTATTTTATGTGATTGTATAGTTCTGCTGAGTTGCGTTTTGAGAGTTTTGCTTGGCAAAGTATTATCGGGTGAATGGAAGATTCCTGTTGGGATTACGATTCACAGGAGCAAATGTGAGTTTTCTTTTAATAACTTGGATTTGCATTGTGGCACCTATCATTGAATTTACGAATGGTGTTTATTTTTTCTAAGCTTAAGCTTAGATTTACAAGATGTTATTTATACAAACGCTTATTATTTTTATATTTTTCCACGAGTAGTCATGTGTGATTTGAGCCTCATCTTGTCTATGATGTGCATAAAAAAGAAAAAAATTAACAAGAAAAATTACTATGTTTCCGGGGTAAGAATATGGATCAAAATTCTACCCGTAACAAGTATAGAATCGTTGTACAACCTTTATTCTACTAGATATTATGATATCCTTCTTTGTTTTTCGTTATTTGATCTTCAATCTTCAAGTGTTTGTGGTTTTTATGGATGAGAGGTTTGGAATGATGATTTAATGATTAAAGGAGTGAATTGGAGTTATGAAGAATGATTTGTGTGTAGGATGATTTTGGGTCGAAGTGTGGCGCACAAGAAAGATTATGTGGCGCACTTAGGGTGTTAAATTGAAGGTTAATTATTTCCATTTAATGGATTACTTTATAAGTTTTGGATTGGATAGTGCGTGCCGCAATAGAATTTTTTGTGCGACGTACTTAGTGATTAAATGCAGTCTTCATTTAATTTGGACTCGATGGGAAGTGCGGCATACAAAGGGTAAGTGCGGCATACTTAGGTCTTTTTCAGCTTGGTCCTTTCTTTTTCTTCTATTTTGCTTTTCAATCACTTGTAAACACTTGAGCTTTGATCCTTTTGAGCTCGGGATGACTTCAAGTGAACATGCACATAATTTATGCTATTAACTATCGAAAGTTCACGAGAAATGATAATATATATTAAAAATAATGCCGCTAAAAACATGTATAACTTTAGTGGTTATCAATCTTGTCTTGATATCTTTAACTTATTCTTGATATCTTGGTCTTTAGCACCTTGACTTTTTCTTGACTTTGAGATCTTTAAATCTTTATCCTTGAATCTTTTGCCGCCTTGTGTTCTTGTATCTCTACCCTCATGCTCATTGTCTTGAAGGCTTGCTAACAATCTCCCTTAACATTTGTCTTGGACATGATTACTTGTACCACATGATGGATGCTTATATCCTTGATTTACTCAATGTAAATGATATACATTTTCATTTATGGAATTCTTTTCTTGATGTTCCTTTTTGGATAAGTGCTTGTCATCACAGTTTGTTGGATGAATTGGCTACATGTAACTTGAAGCGTTCATCTTGAATTTTTCTCTTGTTCGAGTGGATTAAAGCATGAGGTCTTGGAATCGTGATTCGCACTTGAATGTGGTTGTAAAGCCCGGTCGTTATACCTAAAATTTATGTTAGTGATAAACATCAGATATAGACGAATATGGCTTTGTCATTTGTCATAGTTCGGTTACATTAACCTCTGGTTCTGTAAGGAGCGTTTTACAGTATAAATACTATACATGTGATCAGGTAGGTTCAATTTAGAAGAACCTCCTTGACAGGGTTTCCAGCTTGAAGTGTTAGATCCTCTAACGTGATTGCATTAGATTCATTGTACTTGCTTGTTCTCATTATCGGAACGTCTCAAAGCAGACAACTTGATTATGAGTGAATAGTATGTTTTTTTTTACTCTATGATGATTGAGTCGTCAATTCATTTACTGGACCATTATTGATATCAAGTTGACACAAGCTTGATTCATGTAGAATCTCGCAAGTCACCTACCACAGAGCTGTTTGATGTTGACTCTGGAAGGATTTCCATTTATCAATGGTGAATACTTATGATTATCACTCTGAATGTTTTCTGGACAATTATCACAAGGATAATGTGTGAGGACTCTTTATACAAAATGCTTGTATAATTGAAGTACAACATTTTGTATTTTGGAATTTGTGTCTAGTGAGACTTTTTCGATAGATCTCGTTGGCGATTTTACTCTAGAAGTTGCACTTTTGTTATTTGGTGATAGGAGGCTTGGAGCTTTCTTTCCACCTTTTCCATATATTGATCTCAGAATGAGAAAGCCCGATAGATGAGGGTTGTTCTCTGTGAGAATTGAAACAAACTTTTTTTTGAGAGAAATGCTGAGTAGAGGGATGGGTTGTGCTTTGGCATATGGGTCCATAATGGTCTTGTCGTCATATCATAATCATCTTGTGATTCCGTTAGTTTATGCATTGACCTGTTCGGCCTTCAAGGTTGTGTGGAGGCTTCTTTATTTTTCACCCTTTTATCCATACTTTTCTTTTTCATTCTTCAGCCCCTTCAATGTTATTCCTATGCGCTCTTCATTATCACCATGTTAGGTTTTGTTCTGATGATAACGCTTGCACTTGGATTATACTTATATTCACAGTCGTACTATTACTCCTTTTTTTTCAATCATAACCTATCGGACTTCTATTTATCTATATAGTGTTGTCCTTGGTAGATCCCTCTTGTTCTGGCTGGATCATAGAACAAAATTCCTAACCTTAACCGCCTTATAACATCTTAAGAAACAACAGTTGGTCGGTCTTTGATATTTCCATAGAAGCCATAAAACCATTGAAAAACCAATCAACATGTTCGAGAAATTATTTATCACACATTGAGAGTTTTCTATATCACCAAAAGGCCACCCTACACATATGCATCATATTATGATAGAGTTTTGCAAATGCGAGGATGGGAACACACTTATATTCAAAAGATCTTATCCGTTATTAAGCCATATTAATCACATTTTAATCACTATTCTCCCCCTCAATATTTGATATGTGGTGACAATTTTTTTGATTAAACATGTGAATTATAAATACATGTTATGTCCTTTGATCCACTTTTAGACATAACCTCAATCACTAGGTTGAGAACAAGAAAAGCTTGCGATGAACTAATTATCATATAATTTTTACATCCCTCTCAATAATTAAATATAGGTGAATACTTAGAGTTAGGAGTTTGTTGAAGCACATAATTTTGAAAGATTTTGAACATTTCTTTTTGATGAAAATATCTTGAAAAATTGTGCTCAACAAGAAAATGATCTGTAATTTATCTTATGAAGTATCATTTCCTTAGTGCTTCTCTTGAGCATTCAAAACTTTAAATGTTTATATGACTTTGCTCAAGACCAAGAAGACGTGAACTTCATGTTGTTTAGGAAATGTACATAAATGAACATTTTCCTTTCTTTGGAGTCTGAGTCCTAAGCTGACATTTACTTAGAAGTCGTAAAGAAAAATTTTAAGAGACATGTTTTGAAAGATTTTTGAAACTCTCGCTCGAACTTCATTTATACACCCGTGTTAATATTAATCAACATTTCTAGGTGCGTAAATTTTATCGAATTACGAGAGACATATCGGAGAATATTATTTTTGCTATTTTTGAAATTTTTTGATTTTGTATTTTGCTTTTATAGGTTTTATATTTTTCTTTTCTAATAAAATATATACAAAGAAATTACTGTGATTTTGCAAGACGTTCAAGCTCATGTAGAGACAAACCGCGTATACCAAGGTGACGAACCAAATAGTTAAACCTATCCACTAGAAGGGCTTTGGTAAAGAGGTCGGCCAATTAGTAATTAGTCTTGACAAAATACAGTTCAATCGTACCCTTTTCTACGTGCTCCTTTATGAAATGGTAGCGGACAGCGATGTGTTTTATTCTTGAGTGTTGGACTGGGTTGTAGGATATGGCTATGGCTGATTTCGAATCACAATAGATAGGAATCTGGTTAAAGTGAAAGCCATAATCCGTTAACTGTGTCTGCATCCAAATGACTTGGGCACAACAAGCGGATAGAGACACATATTCTGTGAATCTTTTAGCTGCTTCCTTTAAAAATTGTATTTTGAAAT
>BQNB010183171.1:0-12428 GCA_026074375.1 Tanacetum coccineum | reverse complement strand
TTCCCGTAAACTACGATTTACTTATACAAGGCTCGGGAATATTTAATGACCATCACTTTAATAAATACACGGCTAACAGGTTTTGGAACTGAGGTCTCAGCCTTTTTCATGTCATTATTATCTATGGACCAAAATATCTGTTCTGGGGTCAGATTTCTTTGTGGAGCAAAGGTTGCAAGAAGGTTCTCCTTCGAGTAATCTGGGGGGCAATCCTAACTTTATTTTCCACACATTGAGGGCTTTTCATTTTCTCAAGCATTCTTTTCCTAGTTGTCTCAGATATCTCACGAGTATCCTCTGAGTCATGTACAATAGGGCGTGCATGATTAGACATGACTAATATATGACCATTATAGAGGGCTGGTTGAACTTGCTTCGCACGAGTGAGACATAAGAGATTTTTGTAGCCTATCGCTACCTTGTTTTTTTCATCATAAAATGATTTTGGTTTACATATCATGTGAACCATTTGAACAGACTGATCTTGTTTGTATAATCTATCTTCAACCTTTTCTTTTAGCCTTTTTATGTCTAAAAACTCTTCAAGGAATTTGTCTTCTTTTTGTTTAAAATCCTTTTTCAAAATGGTTACTTCTTCTATCTTCGACTTATAATGGCCAACGATAGAACTAAGTAGTATTTGAGCTGAATGAAGTTCTGATTTTAAAGAAGTTTCCTTTCTATTTCAATCTGAGATAATTATTCTCATTTGTTCATCATTTTTTCGTTCTCTATCAGTTAATTCAAACTTTGCCCATTTTTCATACTCCCCGGCATAAACATGGTCTGTGTAGTGGGACCCTCATCAACATCAGAGTCGAATGCATTACATTCATCAGCTTCAAAGACATGGTCCACATTGAGTGCCAAATCATTCTACCCTCTCATGCATTATCATTGATGATTGGGACAGTAAGCATATCATTTTGTACAGAAGATGCAATACTTTGTACACCATTTTCTCTTGTCTTCCAAGATACTAATTAAAACGTAATAATATGTACTATCACTTGTATATTTAGCATTAGAGGCAACAACGATATTAGTTTTGTACAATCGTTTTTGCATCTCGTGTACTTCATGATACTCATCCATATGATTTACAAAGGTATCATGATCTTGTACCTCAAATGGAGTATTAGAGTCATGTGATGGCCCGACTCTCTTATGACTGGTTGTAAAACTTAAATTTATTTTCTTTATGCAACAAGTACGACTATTTTTTAAACGTCCATTATTATTGGTCGTTCTTTATTGCTTTGTGTTCAGATTGTTATGACGTCACGCCCTCAGACACATATTCTGTCCAGGCCCCATCTGGGGGTGTGATAGATTGGTAATCAGAGCCAAGGTTATAGAGAACCAGGTAGTTACACTAGGTCTGGTCTATAACCAATATGTGATCCTATGTGCCTCTATATGTGCATACAATGTTGGTCTATCCTTAGGCCATACCAAAAAAAATAAAATATATAAGATTTCTATACATACTTGAGACAGATTAATATTGCCATATTTACCTTGCATTCATTTCATCGTTTCATTAAGGCCTTTCATGGTATCATATAAAGGAGATTTATATAAACTATTACTGTTTATAATCATGGCAGCTTCCAGCATTGCTATTTCTTTCTGATTCTTCAGAATGAGAGTGTGGATCATACCGCCCTCTCAGGTTATTCTTTTTGGTGAATTCCTTAACTGTTATCCCTTCTAATTTTGTGTGGTTGCGCCAGAGACTTCTACTATTGCTCCTGTTATTTCATCTGCCGCTCCTGTAGTTGAGACGACTCTCGTCGCTTCACCCACTGGAATAGTGTGGGCTTGGTTTCCCTATTCTCGGGGTTCCGATTCTGATTCACCGATGTGATGTCTTTCACCAAGCACATTTCCCCTCTACCTAGCAATTTCCACCATTCTTATGCACCATTCTCTGAAGCTCCTGATTCTTTCTGATTTGACCACCCAATCGCAGAACCCCTTAATGTATCTACCCAGGTTGCTCATTAGAGGAAATAGGGTAAAATAGGGGGGGGGGGGGGGGGGGGGGGGGGGGGGGGGAGTTCCATTATCATCGATCTGAGTTTTTCTATGCTCCTGTTACGCATTACTGCCTGCCTAACCGCCCAGATCGTCGACGGTCAGTCGACTTCTTATCCGACCCGTGGGAGCTTATTCCTTATTGGGTCGACCCTTACGTCACCCATCTTAATGGGCGCGCGTAGTTGTTAACTGCAAAGAAGAGAGTTGGACCTTTACCAGCTCGTAGATTAGCATGGAGGCATGCATCACCTCGTTCTTCAGACCATCACCCATATTCTTTTAGTCATCTTCGGATTCTTCGCCAGTTCATTCTTCGGGTTTGGATGCACCAGATCAGGCTCATTCTGGATCTTCGACTAGAGATGTACCACCTAGACTGTGTTACCCTCCGAGGAGAGCACCATGACGTAGTGATGCATTTCAGTTGTTGGTGGTTGCTGCTCCATTATCTACTTTGTATCCACCAACTACATCAGAGTCATCATCAAGACATGCACATAATACCCCTGCATCATCTTCACATTCTGCTAGACCATCTCGCAAGAGATGTAGATCCCCGGTTGATTCTGTACCATCATCTATGCCAGTTATGAGATCATTAGCTCCTACCCGTGCTGATCTCTTACCACCTTGAAGAGGTCAGAGATTCATATTCGTCTGAGGCTAGCATAGAGGAGGATACCGAGATTGATCCTATAGAGACTAAGGTTGATATGGAGTTGGGTATTGGTGATGGGGATGATGTTAGAGATCATGTTGAGATTGACCCTAGGGATGTCAGGGATGACACAGAGGAGTATGAGTCTGACACTAATGCTGGAGACACGATTAAGGTAGGTATTGACCCGATTCAGGCACATAGTTGAGGAGGAGATTATAGACCAGTTGAGGGAGTAATCCTTCAGATTCCATCGATACAAGTGATTAGCATTTGTTCGGTCTACGAGGATATGAAAGTAATGACTTGATATGTTGTGCGTGACTTTTACCATCACATGTCTGAGGTTCGTATTGATAGGATTGTCGGGATTGAGACTGCTCAGAGACGGTTGGAGGCCGATCAGTTGATAGCTAGTGACAGAGAGTTATAAAGATCGAAAAGGATTGACAGCATGAGGTTGGAGAACCTCAAGGGTCATGCTATGTTGGCTATCGAGAGGGATCATGTAAACAGCCTTCGTCTTCACATGTCTCTTTCACAGAAGGAGTTTCGCCAGGTTCGTAGGGATCATGATGATACTCGAGGGAGACTTAGGAGGTTAGAGTCATATGTTTTAGAGACTTTAGTTTTTCGCCCTTTAGACTAGTTGTACCAGACAGTGAAGGTACACTAGACTTATGGTAGGTCAGATAGTTAGCAGTAGAAATAATTTATGGATCATGTACCTAGTTTTGGATTTTTGGTTGTAACCGCATTATGCTTTTATTCCATGAAATGAAAGACTTGTTTTGACTCCTCTTGCTTGATTTAACTATATGTTATTTATTCGTTCTGGCAATCGTGTTGTAATTATATTTTATTTCATAGCATGTATTAAATTATCATTATCTAATAATCGTATATTGTTCCAAAAATCTCACCATGAGTTGTGTCTTGTGATGTAGAACAATGACTAACACTCGTTCTGGGATGACCCCTGCCGCAATTGAAGAAATGATCAACCAACGTGTGGATGCAGCTCTAGAGGCTCGCCGGGTTAACCAAGATCTTGAACTGGGGAATGGGAATGAAAATGGTAATGGAAATGGTAATGTAAAATGGGAATGTGAAATTGGTACTGGAAATGGAAACAATGGAGGCGATAATGGTGACGGTAATGAGAACCATAATGTAAATAGAAGAGGCGATAGGCCTGTTGCTCGTAAATGTACTTACCAAGATTTCATGAAATGTCAACCACTGAGTTTTCAGGGAACAGAAGGTGTGGTTGGTTTGATAAGATGGAGTGAAAAGATGGAAACTGTGTTTCACATCAGCAACTGTCCGGAGAGATATCAGGTGAAGTATGCTACCTGCACTTTACTTGACAGTGCATTAACCTGGTGGAATTCTCACAAGAGAACCATCGGAACTGATGCTGCATGTACTTTATCATGGAGAGAACTATTAAAGCTGATGACTGAAGTGTACTGCCTGAGAAATGAGATCCAAAAGATGGAAACCGAGTTGTGGAATTTGTCGGTGAAGAACAATGACATGGCTACTTACACTTAAAGGTTCCAAGAACTTACCATGATGTGTACCAAAATGGTCCCCGGGGAGGGAGATCGGGTAGAGAAATTCATTAGAGGTCTTCCTGATAATATCCAAAGGAATGTAATTGCCGCAGAAGCCACAAGACTACAAGATGCTGTTCGAATTGCCAACAACTTAATGGATCAAAAGTTGAAGGGCTATGCTGTAAGAAATGCAGAGAACAAGAGGAGATTGAACAACAACTATAGAAACAACTGTAGGCAACAACCACCCCACAAACGACAGAATACTGGAGGTTAGAATGTTACTAGAGCCTATATGGCTGGTAACAATGAAAAGAATGGTTATGAAGGAACACTTCCGATCAACAATAAGTGTAAGCTGCACACGAAGGACAGTGTACTGCCTAAGCGTCGTAAACTGTAAGAGGATTGGACATCAGCCAGAATAAGCAGATCTGTTGTGACTGTACCTACTCAAGGAACTCCAGGGCCGAATCAGGGAGTTATTACGTGTTTTGAGTGTGGTGCACAAGGACATTACCGAAAGGATTGTCCCAAAGTCAAGAACCAGAACCGTGGGAACAAAGCAAGAGTTCTTGATGCAAGAGGCAAAGCATACGTCCTAGGAGGAGGTTACGCTAACCCAGGTTCCAATACTGTCACAGGTACGTTCCTTCTCAACTATCATCATGCTTATATGTTATTTGATTCGGGTGCCGATAGAAGTTTCGTATCAAATACTTTTAGTGCATTGCTAGATATCATTCCCTCTGCCTTAGACTTAGTTAACCTACGAGCCACTGACGAAGAAACTTCAGAAACCAACACTGTGCTTAGAGACTATACATTAGGATTCTTAAGACATCCATTTAATATCGACCTGATGCCTATAGATTTGGGTAGTTTCGATGTTATCATCGGCATGGATTGGTTAGCAAAGAATCATGTAGTGATTGTCTATGACGAGAAGATAGTGTTTAAACCATATGAAAATGAAATTTTGATCTTGTCAAGAACAAAAGTAACAAGTATAAGAAATCAACGTTGACATTATATCCCTGTATGAAAAGGTCCAGAAGTATATGGAGAAAGGTTTTCAACTATTTCTGGCACAGGTTACGGTGAAAGAAAACAAAGACAAGTCGAAGGAGAAACGACACGAACGTTCCAACTGGTACAGGACTTTACTTGGAAGACTTTCCTGGAATACATACCTGGATTACCACCGATACGACAAGTTGAATTCCAAATTGACTTAGTACCAGGTGTTGCACCTGTAGCTCGAGCCCCGTATAGATTAGCATCATCAGAAATGGAAGAATTGTCCACTCAACTACAAGAACTTTCTGACAAATGATTTATAAGACCAAGTTTCTCACCCTGGAGAGCTTCGGTTTTGTTTGTCAAAAAGAAATACGGCTCTTTTTGGATGTGTATCTACTACCGTGAACTTAACAAGCTTACTGTAAAGAATCGATATCCACTTCCAAGAATCGACGACTTGTTTGATCAGTTGCAAGGATCAAGTGTGTACTCGAAGATCGACTTGAGGTCTGGTTACCACCAACTTAGATTTCGTGACGAGGATATCCCAAAGACGGCGTTTAGGACCCGCTATGGTCACTACAAGTTCCAAGTGATGCCTTTCGGGTTGTCTAACACGATGGCAGTGTTCATGGATTTGATGAGCCGAGTATGCAGACCATACTTAGATAAATTTGGATCGTGTTCACGATGACGATCTTGATCTACTCGAAGACCAAGGAAGAACATGATGCACATCTTAGACTAATTTTGGAGTTGCTCAAGAAGGAAGAATTGTACGCCAAGTTCTCGAAGTGCGACTTTTGGCTGTCGAAGGTACAATTTCTTAGAAATGTGATTGATAGTGAAGGCATTCACGTTGATCCTGGGAAGATTGAGTTAATCAAGGAATGGGAATCACCCAAGACTCTAATAGAAATTCGCTAATTTCTAGGTCTTGCCGGTTACTACCGACGATTTATCGAAGGTTTCTCCAAGATTTCCAGAGTGGTAATGTGCTTAATTACACATACCTTTTGCCTATAAAAACGTGCCTAAAATGACCAAAATATACCAAAAATACATTGTATTTGTGTGTTTTGTGATTTATGATTGTGCAGGTAACGGATATTCACAAAAGGACAAAATCAAGCCAAAACGGACAAAACCGAGCATGGAATGGAAAGAGCGTGAAAAAGTCAAAGTCAAAAGTCAAAGCAGAGAAGTCAAAGACGAAGCCGAAACTGAAGAAATGCTAAATGGGCTAACCCGGACCCATCTAATGGGCCGGGGCAGCCCATTAAGCATTTATATTAAGCCTTTTATATAATTAAAAGTCCAAAAATCCTTTTTAAAACAAAACTGGCCCAATCCATAAGCCTAAACCACTTAACAGCCCATCCTATTTAACAAATAAGACTGTTAAATCCATTTCACCACAAGTCCTTTTCACCCTTACACCGTTAGTCCTCAAGGACTAACAATGTCAGTCCAAAAGGACTAACGGTGCAAACACATAAGGAAAACAGGGCTAACGCCCGTTAAACACAAACACAAAACCCCATTTCCCGCCATTTACACTGTTTATCTTCCCCAAAAATAGGTTACCCTGCAACCCCAGACAAACCCATCACCATCCCACCTTAAACCCCAGCCCCATTAAAACACAAACACCACCTTGCAACCTAAACAACACCATGCTGTCAAGGATGAAGATCAAAGAATGGATGGCTTGGATGATAAACTTGAGAACACTCAAAACGGATGGCTTTGATGAGTTTTGGACTTCACTCACTCAACTAGCACACCTGCTATCTCACTTACATAACTAGCACATTGAAGACCCAAGACTTTGATATTTCTTACATAAATATGACCCTTTGTAAGCCCTTGAGGCAAGTAGTTTTTAATCTAGTTTTAGCAGCTTATTTTTTAATGTATTTTACTTTATGCAATTTAAATTTCAAGTCTTGTAATCTGTTTTTAAGTTTAATGAAATTTGAATTTTTAGTTTTAAGAAATTTGTTTTTTAAGTTAATGTACGTTATGTTTTGAAAACATTTTATAAGCTCCATAAGCTTCTTAACGCATCCTTAAGTTGTTACTATAAACTAATTAAGCTTTTCCATAGCTTGAAGAGTTAAGCCTTTTTACCCAAAAATCACTGCTAAAGCTAATTAGATGACAAGCCAAACCAGAAGGGCTGTGGTATTTACTAGCTTGGTTTTAACAAGCTACAAAGCTTGTAGAACCATCTTAATTGTAAGCTTATTTTGCCCTATTTTGAGCAAGGCCTTTGTAATTTCTATTTTAAGTTTTAGTTTATAAACTATTAGCTTATTTTACTGCTTATCTCTGCTTATTATCTACTTATTCTTGCTTAATCATGTCATTTAGTGCTTAACTTGCTTATTTTATAGTATTTGTTTCATTTGTTCAAGTATTTCATAATCTGCCATATTTTAGCTTAAAATACTGCTTATTTCATTAGCTTATCTAAAGTGCTTATTGTCTGTTTAAATTTGCTTATTAATCTTAGTTAAACTTAGTTCATCATCTATTTTCAAAAATTAAAGGTTTAAACTGTGTTTTATAAGCTTAAAATGGATTTTCACTTTCTTAAGGGGTGTTTGGCACTAGTAGTATTAACACGAGTTAATACTGCTTGGTGACTTTTGACCCTTAAGTTAAATTTGGAAAGCTTAAATTAATCCTATAAGTCAGCTTAGATAAGTTTTTAAAGTTTAAAATTCATTTTTAAGGTTTTTAGTAATCATGGCTTGAATCTGTGAGGTTTGAGCTTTATAGCTTAGCTTATTGGCTTAGGTTTTGATTTTTTTTTTTGAACGGCAACTTTATTAGAACAAAACACTAGCAAGGAGCTAGAGACAAAATTACAAAGAAATCAAATAGGAATGTTGCAACCAACTAACCCAACTAAAGTTACTTTTACATCTAGAACGACACCATGTGAAAGAACGCGACACTATATCATCAAAAAGAACATCTTTGCGAGGGACGAGAGACGAGAAGAGGACCTGATTTCGAAACCTCCAAATACTCCACCATGTTATGTAGAAAACTCCTTCAAGCATAATCTTTAAACTTTAGGACTAAAATCTGATAGCATTGAACAAGCACTGAAGCCAATTGGAATACGAATCAATCGAACGCCCATGCTATAATCCACCACCGCAGACAAGCAGAACGATGTCGAGACCAAACTACATTGAAAAACAATGCGCTAAAGTCTTCATCTCTGAGTGGCACATAGGAACATTGATGGATCCAACCCAAAACACCACGATGTTGCAGGTTTACACTGTTGGTTAAACGGATATCAGATGGACCTTCCAAGCGAAGACATAAGTTTTATCGCACATACTAGTAAACCATCTTTGTAGCGATAGGGGCTTTTTTGGAAGAAAAAACATCATCAATAAGATTTCGCACGTCCTTTGACACAAAAGACACTTTCCCCATTTAAATCCCAAACCCACCTATTCCTCCCAACGAAGAACAAAATCGTCCCGTACATATGTACTCTTGTAGGAGAGATAATTGAGAACTTTCATACCCACCTCTAACTGGGACGACGAAGATACAAAGTAACAGAAGACAGTTCACAACCACCGAACTATCTTTATTAGATCAAAGCAAAAATCGAGGAAACAAAACACACAAGGTATTATCGTCGATCCAAACCTCCCTTCCCAGAAATTAGTGGCGCAACCCATTAGTTTGATTAGTGCTTATCAATTTGTGATTTTTCATGCTTGTTTATGACTAAAATGCAGTAGGGATAAAGTAGTTTAAGTGTGCAAATTTGGTTTTAGTTATGTCAAAATCTGTCAAGTTTCATAGTTTTTTTTAAGTTAAAAGTCATTTTTCACTTACAAATTTAGGTTAGCTAAAGTAGGGTTTAGGCATTGAAAATTCATTGCACAAGCTCTTTAGGTGTCAAGCTCAATCTGTTTGAGCTTATTTTGTCTTTTAAAAGTCATTTTCATACCTTAATATAGGCCTGTATTTTGTCTTTGTCTTTTATAAAAGTTGAAAAAAACTCAGCATATGCTGAGTGTAAGTTGCCGTTTTCATTAGCTTTTTCATAGCTTAATGTCCTTCAAACTCTCTTTTCTTTGATGAATTAAAAACTGAAGGATCAAAACCGTGGAAATAAGGCTGGAAACAAGAATGGAGTTGGTGAAGCAAGAGGAAAAGCATATATGCTGGGTAGAGGAGAAGCTAACCCCGATTCCAATGTCGTCAAGGGTACGTTTCTTCTCAACAACCATTATGCTTCTATGATATTTGATTCAGGCATCGATAGAAGTTTCGTGTCGACTACTTTTAGTACCTTGCTTGATATAACCCCCGATACTTTAAACGTTAGCTATACGGTCGAATTAGCCGACGTGAGAATTTCTGAGACTAATACCATACTTAAAGGTTATACGTTAGGATTATTAGGCCACCCATTCAATATTGACCTAATGCCAGTAGAACTTGGTAGTTTTGACGTCATCATTGGCATGGATTGGTTAGCGAACCATCATGCGGTGATCATTTATGATGAGAAGATTGTGCGAATTCCCTTTGGAGACGAAGTTTTGATAGTTTAAGGTGATAGAGACGGAAAAGGAGAGAAGTCGAAGTTGAGCATTATATCGTACACTAAGACTCAGAAATATATTGAGAGAGGTTGCCTAATTTTGCTGGCACAAGTGACGAAGACGGAAATCGAGAACGAGTCGGAGGAGAAGTGACTTGAGGACGTGCCAACTGTACGGGACTTTTCGGAGGTTTTTTTAGAAGACTTACTTGGATTACCGCCTATGCGACAAGTTGAATTTCAAATCAACTTGGTCCATGGTGCCGCACCTGTGGCGCGAGCTCCGTATAGGTTAGCACTATCAGAACTGCAAGAATTGTCTACTCAGCTATAGGAACTTTCTGACAAGGGATTTATAAGACCGAGTTCCTCACCCTGGGGAGCCCCGGTCTTGTTTGTCAAAAAGAAAGATGGATCTTTTTGGATGTGTATCGATTATCGTGAGCTGAACAAGCTGACTATGATGAATTGATATCCACTTCCGAGAATCGATGACTTATTCGATCAGTTACAAGGGTCAAGAGTCTACTCTAAGATCGACCTATGATCTTGCTATCACCAACTCAGAGTTCGAGAGGAAGACATTCCAAAGACAGCGTTTAGGACACGCTACGGTCACTATGAGTTTCAAGTGATGCCGTTTGGACTGACCAACGCACCGGCGGTATTCATGGATCTGATGAATCGGGTGTGCAAACCATACTTAGATAAATTCATGATCGTTTTTATTGATGACATCTTGATCTACTCCAAGAGCGAAGAAGAGCACGCAGAACACCTTAAGTTAATCCTAGAGTTACATAAAAAGGACGAATTTTACGCCAAGTTTTCGAAGTGCGATTTTTGGCTGTCAAAGGTACAATTTCTTGGTCACGTGATTGATAGTGAAGGCATTCACGTGGACCCAGCTAAGATTGAGTCAATCAAGGATTGGGCATCGCCCAAGACTCCGACAGAGATTCGTCAATTTCTAGGTCTTGCTGGCTATTACCGACGATTTATCGAAGGTTTCTCAAAAATTGCCAAACCTATGACGAAGCTGACTCAAAAGAACGCAAAGTTTGATTGGAGTGAAAAGGTAAAAGATGTATTTCAACTGTTGAAGCAGAAGTTGTGTAGTGCACCGATCTTATCGTTACCCGAAGGAAGTGAAGACTTCGTGGTTTACTGTGATGCTTCTCGTAAAGGATTAGGCGCAGTTTTGATGCAAAGGGAGAAGGTCATAGCCTACGCGTCACGCCAACTTAAGATTCATGAGAAGAATTACACTACACATGACTTAGAGCTTGGAGCTGTAGTGTTTGCTCTCAAAATGTGGAGACATTATCTATACGGCACGAAATGCGTCGTGTTCACTGATCATAAGAATTTGCAACATATTCTAGATCAAAAAGAGTTGAACATGAGACAACGTAGATGGTTAGAGCTGTTGAGCGACTATGACTGCGAGATTCGTTATCATCCAGGAAAGGCGAACGTGATGACGTATGCCTTGAGCCGAAAGGAACGGAATAAGCCGCTACGAGTTCGAGCTTTGGTTTTGACGATTGGTTTGAACCTTCCTACCCAAATTTTAAACACTCAAGCTGAGGCGAGAAAGGAGGAGAATTTTGGAACCGAAGATCTGTGTGGTATGATTAAGAAGCTAGAGCAACGTACTGATGGAACGTTATGCTTGAATGGGAGAAGTTGGATACCTTGTCGAGGTGACTTAAGAGAGTTGATTATGAATGAATCGCATAAGTCAAAATATTCAATTCATCCTGGATCGGACAAGATGTACCAAGATTTAAAGAAACTGTATTGGTGGCCGAATATGAAGGCTGAGATTGCCACCTACGTCAGTAAATGTTTGACTTGTGCCAAAGTCAAGGCCGAATACCAAAAACCATCCGGTTTGTTGGTTCAACCTGTGATCCCAGTATGGAAGTGGGAGAACATTACTATGGATTTCGTTACTAAGTTGCCAAAGACATCGTCTGGTCAAGATACAATTTGGGTAATTGTAGACCGACTCACAAAGTCTGCTCATTTCTTACCAATGAAGGAAACTGACTCAATGGAGAAGTTGACGAGACAATACTTGAAGGAAGTAGTCTCGAGACATGGAGTGCCGGTTTTGATTATTTCTGATCGAGACAGTAAGTTTACCTCTCATTTCTGGAAATCACTGAACGAAGCCCTAGGTACTCAATTGGATATGAGTACGGCTTACCATCCACAGACTGATGGTCAGAGTGAGAGAACCATCCAAACCTTAGAGGACATGCTACGTGCTTGTGTGATTGATTTTGGGAAAGGTTGGGATAGACACCTACCTTTGGTGGGGTTTTCCTACAATAACAGTTATCACACGAGTATCAAATCTGCACCGTTTTAAAGCTCTCTATGGCTGAAAATGTAGATCGCCTATTATAACAACCCAAGAATTTTTATCAACCTATTTTACTATGATCACAATTATACGGGGAAATTTTTCGCTTTATGACATTACTTGCATTGTCAATATCTCAGTATGTCATGTAACTTGCATAACTAAAGTAGACAAGCT
>BQNB010183169.1:0-12428 GCA_026074375.1 Tanacetum coccineum | reverse complement strand
TAGCTTATTTAGTTTAAGAAAAACCAAAAAAAGTAGCTAAGTACTTTCTGTCGTATTATAAGCTGTTTAACAGCTTATTTAGATGCTTTTTACAAAAAGTTTCTTTTTTTAAAAATGTTTATTTTCAAGTGCTTAACAACTTTTGTTCTTTAAGTTTTTAAAAATATTTAAAAAAAAGGGGAAGTGGAAATCGGGGGTGAGCAAGGCTCGAACCCCCGACCTCAACACCTCAACCCTTTTATAAACACACACACCACACTCCCTACCGTTGTGCCCTTGGGTCTTTAGACTCTCACAAAATTTAACTTTTATACACATTTTTCCCTAATAAGCCTAATAAGCTGTTATAGCTTATTTCGTGGCTTATTTGATAAACTCTGATTATAAGCTTAATTTTTCTAGGTTTTAAGTAGTGTAAGCTATTTTCTGTAACTTTTCTAGAATTTTTATAGTTCGTTTATTTTTTTTAAACATTTATTTTCATTAAAAACTTTAAAAAACCATAAAAAATAGAAAAATAATCAAAAAAATATAAATCTTTTTTAGAAAATTTTCTTTTATCATAAAGTTCATAGGAAAATTAGTTTTGCTTTTTTAGTGTCTAAATTGCAAAATTTCATTTTTTAAAGAACGGGATTCGTTCCCGTTCTCGTTTTTCGTGTTTTAACGCTCATTTTAACTCCGTTTTTTGTTCTAGTTTTCTTTAAACTTTCTTTAAACATACTTCCCGGTTAATATACGTATTATATTATATTATATATATTTTGAAAAATTTTCTTTTCACCTTTGTCCTCAAGGGTAAATTGGTAATTTTCCATCATCATATTATTATATTTTATATTTTACGTGTATAGATTTTGACCGAATCAATTTTTGGCGCCGCTGCCGGGGATTTGTGATTAAGATTCTCTCGTTTGAAGTTTGTTGATTGTGATTTGAAGACCCTTTCATTTTTGAATGTTTTGTTTTTGTTTAAAAAAATAATATAAAAATAAAAAAAATAGAAAGTAAAAAATATTTTTCCTTTCTTTTAGTATAATTATCATATAAAAAAAATTGTGAAAGATTATCCTACTACCAGTCCCTTAGCAAGGGTAGTTTGGTAATTTTCTATCATATTATATTTTATAATTAAGTGTGTTGATTTACTAGCAATCAATTTTTGGCGCCGCTGATGGGGATTTGTGATTAAGATTCTTTCGTTTGAAGTTTGTTGATCGTGATTTGAAGAACCTTTCATTTTCGAAAGTTACGTTTTTATAAAGATCCATAAAATACAAAAAAAAATTATAAAATATAAAAAGTAAAAAATATTTTTCTTTTCTTTTATTAGTATAATTATCATATAAAAAAAATCAAAAATATAAAAAAAAATTGTCCATAAAAAATAAAATAAACAAAGTTGTTAAAAGAACACCAACAAATAATACCTTCCATTGAGGTATTATCCATCAATAAGTTCCCAACTCGAATCAAATATTTAAAAACTTACCATTTGTGTCATTTACGAGGAACGGCTCACCTTAAAAAGTAAAATTTTTAAGAGCTACCGTGAAATTAGTTTGATTATTTGGTTCAAGTTGTCTATCTCGTTATCCCCTTAAAAATAGATTGGTTGAAAAAAAAATAGTTTAAATTTTTCTTTTTGTGCCATAGCGCACTCCTTCTCAACCCGCAACTATAAAAACCGTCAACAAAAAGACCCAATCGCGCTGTTTGTAGAACCATTAATTAAGAAGAACCTTTTTGATAATCCTCACCCCTAGCTCCAATGGCTGAATAACCGGACTATGGCGGAATTGCTCCAAGCCCCACCAAGGGGTACGAGGATGCAATCGTAATTCCCGAAATCAATGCTAATTTTGAGTTAAAGCATGGTTTGATCAATCTTTTTTAAAAACAAGCTTTTATTTTCGGCATGATAAAGAATGGATCCACATGCTCACATCGTTATTTCAACAAATCACTCAACGATGAGATTCTCGGGACGTCCGAGCACTTCCAATTTAAGCTTATTCATTTTCCATTTCTCTCGAAAGGTTTCAGCCCGGAATTGGCCTAGAAAAGAACCATCTCGATCAATTTTGACATGGGATGATCTTGTTTCAAAATTCATTAATCAATTCTTTCCTCCTTCGAAAACAACAAATCTTCGAAACGAAATCACAAGATTTCAACAAAGGAAAAGCAATTGTTACCTCTTCTGCTCCTACTTATGATCCAGAACCTGCTACGGTTACTGAAGATGAGGAAATGTCAAAGGAAAAGGAGATTGACAAACTCATGGCTTTAATTTCTCTCTCGTTCAAGAAAATCTACAAACCTACCAACAACAACCTTCGAACTTCATCAAACACCAGTCGAGCTAATCAAGATAATTCTCCAAGAATCAACAGAGGAACTGGGTATGATAATCAGAGGGCAGTTAATGTTGCTGGGGCTAGGGAAAATGTAGGTACTCCGGTAGTGCAGAAGTCTGGGATTCAGTGTTATAACTGCAAGGAATATGGGCATGTATCAAGGGAATAGTCAAAACCAAAACGAGTAAAGTGAAGCAGATTATCACAAGGGAAAGAATGTTATTGTGAAATCAAGAGAAAGCTCTGGGTTCAGTTGAATGCAGAACAAGCTGATTGGAAGGATGATACTGATGATGAGTCTGAAGATCAGGAATTGGAAGCACATTATATGTACATGGCTACATAATCATGAATTTAACTTCAAGATTCAGATTACAATATCAGGACAAATCTTAGATGATGATCCAAAGCATAAGGTACAAAACAATAATGACAACTATTAAGTGTTTGCCATGGAAAATAAACACCGAGCAACCTGAATCTAGTCATGAACATATATCTGAGGCAAACAAGGTGACACTAGACATTATTCACTATTGATTCAATTGGATATATGTTAAGATAGACCACAGGATGACCAGTATGAAACTGATAATCTTGATCAAGAACGTGATATTGCTTGCTTTCTTTAATTCAAAAACTAAAATAAGAAATGATGACAGACAATAAAACGAAATAAATTTTGGGAATCCTTAAACAAGGAGTTAGTTGATAAATTGAAAGGTGAAATTGAGGATTTGTTTTCAAAACTAAGAATAAGAAGTTAGGAACCATCAAATAACCATTTCAAAGAAGCAAACAATGAACAGTCCAAGAACTAATTAATCAGTTGATGATTTAAAGACCTTAAGAAAGTTCAAGCGGAACTAATAAGAATAAATGATGTAATTGTATGCAAGTCAAGGTGGAAATTTGATGTAGCAAAAGATAAAGTGGGATTTAATGTACATACAAAATCGCTTTTGAAAAGTCAATCTATGCACAGCGATACGACATACAAAAAAAAAATGATTATAAATCAAACCAATTTCGATATGAAAAAGGAGCTTCGGTTGATGCACAACAAGAAACCAACTGCATAATGTCACAAGGCAAAAAGAGGCTTCAGATTAAGCTTTTTAAACAAACGAAAAACTCCTGAAACTCGTGAAGACACCAAAGGGATCTTGATAAAGTAGTCATTGCTTTAGAAAAATAAGTAAAATGAGGTAATAGAAATGAAGTTTTATATAAAAACTAACCTTAAGAAACTTAAACAAACCCTAAGCTAACTAAAACAAAACGTGGTCAAGAAACTATTCAAAAACAATGAATATGCTTAATCGTAAATTTATAAAAACGAGTTTTAGAAAAAAAAACCTTCCGCGATATTTGCAAAAAAAAGAAAAAAAACCTGAGTTCCTCCGTTCCCCTCAAAAAAGCTCAAAGATGCGAATGACCATCCTTGTTTTCCACGGTCAGCTCTGTATGAAATAGGTGCTATAAAGATAAATAATCAAGTTTAAAATTGTTAAGCTCGTCCCCCCCCGTCGACCACCGATGATTCTGTTCTACTGAGTCTGACGAAGGAAACTATTCATCACGTTACGATTCAATCAATCTCTTGGAAAGAAAGAACGTCGATCAAAATTAAGCGAATGTTAATCACAGGGGAGTAAGCACCAGTTTGATTATGAGATCGCAGGTTGAGATAAGCTTGTAAAAAAATATTTTGTATTTCGTCGTAATACTGGTGTAATAGATAGAATCCACAACGGAGAAAAGAGGATCGCCTTGAAGGAACAAACAGAATACTATTAATATTGTTTTTCCAAAAAAAAAACGCAAAGATGGAGACTACAAACTTCTACTAAAAACCACGTAAACTAACCCCTTATCTAACTAAAACCAAGGAATTTTATCCCTTTTTCCCAAATAGTTTTTTGTAAAAACTACAAACAAACATTTTAAGTTAGAAAAAAAAAACGCAATGGAAAGATTGCCCTTATATGTTAAACATACTTCCCCTTAGGTGGATCTACAATGGTAAAAGCACTCACTAAAGAACTACTTTTCCAAGAGTATTTAAAAAAAATAAAAAGAGTGTTAGGAAACCAAAGATAAATACCGCACGATTTTATTTTTGTAATTTTTTTATGTAGGAGTATGGCTCCCTTAATCACCCCCGAACCGCACTGACTCAAGAACCCCGACCCCGCATCAAAATTGAGTACCCTACGTCAACTCACACAAACTCACCTACCCCCTCCCCCACACACCCCCCCCCAATGGTAACCCCCCCGCCCCCCAAAATAGAAACAAGTGTCCACAGACTCCGCCACTCATACCCAAAAACCCCCACCCCTTCCCGCACCCCACCCCCCACCGCCGCCCCAACTAAAAATAGTCCTCCCAAAAACAAAAAAATTCCCGGTATTTCCGGCCCGGCACGGTCTCCCCCCCAACTCTCCACCCCCCGACGCCACTTGCGTGACGTGTAAAACACACCAAGACCAAATCATCACACGCAACTTATTAAATTCCTTGTACAAACCACATTAATTATTACCCCAACACTCTATAGAAAGTCCCCACCCCCTTCTTTTCCCATGTGTAATCATCTAATCTTCCCACCAAGAATACCCACCCCCACTCCCCCCACAACCCCCCCCGACCCGCACCCCCCCAACCACAATTCCCCATCCTAATTCCATCCCGACCTCTAATGCTTCTCCGCCCTGCTCCCGATTCCCCTACAAATACTCAACGACCCGATCCCGCACACACCCCCCCCTACCCCCGGAATTTTTCCCTCCGCACCCCCCCCCCCCCCCCCCCCCCCACCCCCCCTCCCCCCCCCCCGTCCCCCCCCCCCCCTCCCCCCCCCTCCCCCCCGGCCCCCCGACCCTAAAAAATCACATCCCAGATCAGACTATCATATGACATCTTTCATCTTCACTCGTGTATAGCACCTCCAAACCCAAGTGGCCAACATACCCCCAACCACCAAAAAAGCAGACAAGACCCCATTACCCTGTCTCAGTACATTCTCTGGCCCCATTATTCGACTTTTTTTTCATTTCATCCGGCCCCATTCCAACCATCCCCCAAATACAACCCAATTATATATACCCCTCCCTACCCCTTCTTACTTACCTACTCCCCATCATCATTCTCAGGCACCAAATCCACCACCAAAATACCCCCATAACAACCTAATCTCCCCCTCCATGGTACCGTCCTTCCCGCCCCATATCCCCCCTCCTATTACCACAGCACAATGCCCCTCGCTTGCTCATGTTTCAAAAAAACCCCCCCCCGTGCCCCCCCCCCCCCCCCACCAACGCCTCTCTCCCCACCCCCCCCCCCACGTACGCCTGCCCGTGACATACCCCTCCGGCTTAATAAAGACTTCATCCCCGTGCGTCCGCTCACTTCCAGAGCCACTGGAAGAAACAAAACGCTCTTTCTCCCCAACGAGCGAAAACCACTTCGACCACAATACCTCCACAAGCCCCCTCCCACCAATCAGAAAACAACAACTGCCCAACACAACCCCCCCCCCCCCCAATTACCTACTCACCTTTCACAACAACCCCCCCCCTGCCCCAATCCGCCCCACCCTTACCACCCCTACACCATAAAAAACACCCCCCCTCTCCCACCCCTACCACCCCGGTTTCTGCCCATCACCCTTACCCTATGACAAAACAAACGACAGAAACACAACCAACAAAGAAAACACATACACAAAAAAAAAAAACCAAAAACACAAAAAAAAAAAACAAAAGAAAAATCAAAACATTTAAAAAACAAAAAAACCAAACAACCAACAAAAACCATAACACCATAACCATAAAACAAAAAACAACAAAAAACCATAATAAAAAAAAACAACCAAAACTCCCAATTAAAACAAAGAAAAAAACACAAAAAAAACAAATAAACACCTCCCTCGTCAAGAAAAACAAGAACATGAAAAAATACAAAAAAACAAACAAAAAAAAATCAAAACAAAAAAACACAAAAAAAAAACCAGCCAATACAAAAAACAAAATACCACACCCCCCGCCCCACCTAGCCCACCGGAAACAGAAAAAAAATTTGGTGGAAGGATTTTTAACAAAAAATGCGTCAGAAACCCAACCGACTCGCACCAACTACTTGGAGAACACGCCACCCCAGTACCCGCTTGCTACCCACCTCCCCCCTGTCACCCCAAATACAACTCCCTCCCCGACAACATACTCGAACACCAACCCCACACTATTCCTGCCCGGGCCCCCTCCCCGACCCTCCCCACCCCTGGCCCCCAGCCCCTCCCCTCCAGAAAGTCCCCTCGGGATAGCTCTAATTTACACTCGGTTCATAAAGAGATCCTCCTTCCTACGTGCCCATCCCTCCCTCCCTTCCTGCCCTCCTCCTACTCCAATGAACCCACACCATTCTCCCCCTCATAAGTGCCCTCCAATATCCTCCCCCACTTCACACGACCCCTCCAGATGCCCACCTCATCCCCCCAAACACCGCCCAAAAATCCTCCTCCCCCTCATGCTTCTCCTCCCCCCCCGCCACCCCCCCCCCCCCCAACCAGGCTCAACGTCATATCGAGATTGTGAAAAATCACATCAACCTAACAAAGGATAACCACAAACAGACCATAGGCTGCAAGTGTGTCCAACTAATATCTCCAAACAACTAACAACTCATATGCCCTCCACTACCGCCCCCCTCATAACCCCTCTATAACTTCCCACTATGCGCAGTCTTCAAAAACAAAAAATAAAATGCTACCCACCCCCCCCCCAACCCCAGAAAAACAGAAAGACAAAAATCAAATCCGAACAACAAAAAAACAAGCAAAACAACAACGCAACACGTCCCCATAACAAAAAAAAAACCAAACCCCAAACTCGCCTCCCAACCTCCCCCCCTCCCCGACGCCTCCCCCCCTCAAACCCCCAAACCAAACAAAACAAAGTAAAACACCCCCGCAAACCCCCAAAAAAACACAAACACCAAAACAAAAAAGACCCACCAACCCCCTACCCCAAAAAAACCCCCTACACAAACCCTAAAAACAAAATCTCCCCCTCAAACCTCAAAACCCCTTCACGTCCCACTACTGTACCCACTTGAAATTAAACCAAAAAACCAAAACAAAAAAAAAAAAAAAGACCCTAGACCCCCCCACCCCCAAACCACACAACAAAAGAAAAAAAGAATAACAACAAAATCTCAAAAATCCAACAAAAAGGACACCCCACCTACAAACCCCTGCTAAAAAATACAACCACCCCCCAACCCAAAAAACAAACAAATAAAAAAATCAAAAACACAAAAAAACGAAACCAAACCCAGAAAAAGAAAACAATAAAAAAACCCTCCCCCACCCCCCCCCCTCCCATCACCCCAAACCCCCCTACCCGACTATTCTTCCCTTCTATCCCCCTCCCTCCACCAATAAACCCCTTTTCTTTACCCCAGTGATCCCCCATATGACCCAACCTTCCCGTCTCCCGGTCACAAAAAAAAAAACATAAAAAAAAAGTAAAAAAAAAAAATAATAAATAAAAAAAAAAAATAACTAAAAAAAAAAAAAAACAAAAAAAAAAAAAAAAAAAAAAAAAAAAAAAAAAAAAAAAAAAAGAAAAAAAAAACCTCAACACACTCCCACCCCCATCCTCGCCCCCCACTGACCCTAGGCAACAACTTCCACTCATAAACGCCCATCTCCTGTTGCAAAGAACCGCCCCACGAAAAATACACAAGTCCTACCTATCATATCCCTCATAGCACTCGACGATCCATCTCATAACCCTTACCAAACTATTACCTCAATCAATTCTTCTCATAAGACAAAGTGAGCGCAGTACCACACAAAATTGTCTAAAAATTATTAATTTTATTTATATTCCAAAAAACCCATCAACGTGACTTGCACAGGATTATTTTGTGCCACCTGCCACAATAAGCCCCATTTATGACCCCCCCCCCCTTCGCCCCCACCACATTCCTCCCACACTGGTAAATAATATGCACCTCGCGGCAAGAATAGCAACGAGCACGCCCACTAGCGGCAAATACCCCTGTTCACCACCCACTCCACAAACACCCCCCACTCAACACGACGGTACAACACACACACCACAGTTGCATCAAATCAAAGACATTATGGAAACGCTAAGTAACAAACTAAAACCAAACCTGCTAACTCGCACGACACACACAACTCCCACCACGTACAAAAACAACCAGCACCCCAACTAACAACAACAAACTTCCACCACCACAACCCATTCCACCCCAAACCCCCTGCCCCCTTGACCACCCTCACCCTACAGCACCCCAACACGCCCCACCCCACACCCATCCCCACCCCCATCACCCCCCCCCCCCATCACCCCACCCCCCCCCCACAGCACTATCCCCCCACAACACCACCACCCCACAGCCCTACGGAGCCTCCCACCCCTAACCTACACCACCCAATACCACCCAAAGCGATTCGATTGTCTAACAGAGGTACTATCCCAATACTAAACTCGAGTAATCAGACCACAGCTTAAGAGCAATCATATGGAAGATAGAGTCTTGTCTAACAATAGTCAATGGAAGAAGCAAGAAGTAAAGACCACCGTAGGAAGTTTAAGTTTTCAAATAATAAAACGTCTGTAACTGCGTGTAAGAAATAAGAATGCTAAGTGAACCTACGAATGTTAACGTATTGTCTTGTTACTAACTTTAGATGGAAAGATGTGTGCCTAGAATTGAATGAAAAATCATGTGTGTGTGTTCTACATTATATCAATGGCGTGAATTCTAGGACTAAACAAGAAAACCAAGGCTGTGCCTGGTTTGTACTTAGAGAAACCCAAGCATAATGTGAACCAATCTGTTACAACATCCAGTAAGAAAACCGTTAGCCAACAAGCTCCACTGTCAAGAAATCTAGAAACATAACTAGGAAGCTATATGAGCAAGTTAGTAAGACATGCAGTTGGTGGTATCCTAAGTATACACCACCTCAGGATATTAATGGAAACCAATCCCAAAAAGGAACTGTTAACCCAAACGTTAGTAATGTGCCCTCTAGGAAATGCATCTAGAACTTGCTAAAATTTTGGGAACCTAAGACACCTAGGTGTTCCACTAATTCCAATACTCCATCGTACTCCATCCCGCTTCTAATTATTTTGAGCTCTCCGAGATAGTTCTATACATCGCGACTCTGGGTGCTCAAAAGCACAACGACCCCGGAAATCTCAAACTTCTAACTAATTTTAGTGGAGAAATTTCTATTTCTGGGAACCGGTGAAGTTTGAAATGATCAAATGCACCAATTCCTTGGTTATGGAGAATCTGGTTCAAGGAACTATTACTATCAAAAAGGGTTTTATTTTATATATTAATTTAATTACTTCGAAGGCTTAAAAAATCATAAATTTTATTCTCCGTTGGTAATTCTGTGATGGGGATGGGCCGGATTTGGAAGTTGCTTTTATTTTTTCTTTCCTTTTTTCGGAAAAGTCTACAAATGTTACAAACCGGATTTGAAGGGAAATGTAATCTTCTCACAGATTCTCGTGCACAAGAATTGTATTCCCATTCTCTCTGTTCACATGCAACTCACAAAACAACTCCTCTCCCATATTCGCAATTTGCTGTAATGGCTCAAGGAAGTCGAACATCGTCCTCAAGCATGTTATGGCAGTCGTCGTATATCTCATTTAAACTCGACAAAAACCATAAACTTAACTTGCTTTCACAAAAAAAGAAATAATATAGTTAATGGCCTCCTCTCCCAAAGCTGAAATTCGCAAAGATACATCTTGGTTCTTCTTGTGAGTTGGGAAAGCAAAAAGTGAAGTCCTTTATTCACACTAAGACTACCATACCCCCCCGAGCTCCAAAAAGACGTTAACACAAACAACAAAGAAACTTCTACTTTCTACAACATAGTGGACTTAATGTGGTGTTGGTCCAATGAGGTTAGAAAGCAATAATGGAAAAAGTATGTTCTCGTAATTGTTGATGACTACTCCCGATATACTTGGCCACACTTCTTGAGGGACCAAAGACGAAACAACCCTGGAGTTCTCATTGATTTCCTCACATTGTCCAAAGAGAGACTTCATTCGCTCAAGTTACCAACAGTTCGAACTGACAAAGGGCAACGGATATCTTAATAAAAACTCTTCATGGCATACTTTCAAAGAAGGGTGAATAAGAACACGAAACTCAACATGCTCACTGCTCGACACCACCTGAAAAAAACCGTAGTCGAAAGATGGGACCGTTACCTCCATTTTAGGCTTGTGCTCGAAACCAATGCTAAGAAGCGCTCGCTAAGTTCCTTTTGTTCTTCTTCACTTTTCTTCATCTGGGCTGAAGCAATTGCAACAAACATGTTTTACCTCAAAAATCGTTCACTTTAATTCCTTCCTCGACAATGATGAAAAACCCTAACCATATCATCATCATCAATGCCCCCGGAAACCGTTTAGTCAAAGTTCTTTCACATCTTTCTTTGGTTGCCCTTTGCTAACAAAAAAATCGTCAGAAGGTGGTAAAATCTTGATAAAAAGAAAGAAAAAGGAGATGCAATGTATATTTGTGTGGTTATTCTACCTCAGTCAACGCCTGCTTACACAGGTATTTAACATAGAACAAGAATAAAGTTTTGAAACAAATCAAGTAAACCTTCTAGCTTTGTACAAAAATTGTAAAATTGTGTGAGTCCTCAAAAGGCCTGTCAGATCACGTCAGTTCTGACCCCGGTCCACACAAAGTTCACAATAACGTTACTTATTTACTATTTGAACAAGATATTTTTAAGAAGAAAGAAAGAATAAAAGAAAAAGACGTAAAAGGAAAGATGAGTGAAAGAGGAGAAGGTCCCACCCCCCCCGGTCCACAAAGTCAAATGAAAATGTTCCACAAGAAGATTCATTTCTGAACAAAGTAACAAACAGAACAAAAACAACGTCAATGAGTTGGAATTGCTATATAGTTCCATGTTCATTGATTTACTTAATAGAATTCCTCCTGTTGAGTCAAAGTCTTCCACTTACATGCTGCTGATAATCCCGATAAACTCAACAACATAACACAACGCTCACTTCTACAACAGCCGAGTTTGCAGATCCACTTCCGAATGACCATTCATTCAACAACAAACTCCAATCAAGTACCAACTGTCACTTGCAACCTGAAACATTTCAAGCAGAAACCAATACAGAAAATGCACAATTTGACGACGATGAATTTATCAACATCTTCAGTACACCGGTACAAGAACAAGGGACATCGTCTCGTCATGTTGATCATACTTTCTATCAACACCATCCTTCTGCATAATGTTGGACAAAAGATCATCCATTAGAACAAGTAATTGGAAATCCTTCTCAATTAGTTAGAACAAGACGTCAGCTCGAAATAGATGGCGAGATGTGTATGTTCGCACTCACCGTGAGTCGAACCGAACCAAAGAACATCAAAGAAGCCATGGCTGATTCTGCATGGATTGAATCAATGCAGGAAGAACTTCATCAGTTTGATCGATTAGATGTATGGGAATTAGTCGACAGACCACTTTGCAAAAATGTCATTAACTTAAAGTGGCTCTGGAAAAACAAACGTGATGAGGAAAATACTGTCATTCGCAACAAATCTCGTCTTATGGCTAAGGGATATGCTCAAAAGGAAGGAATTGATTTCGAAGAGTCATTTGCACCAGTTGCTAGGTTGGAAGTTGTACGGCTTTTCATTGCGTATGCTGCACACAAATCATTTACAGTGTACCAAATGGACGTTAAAATAGCATTTCTTTACGGACCTTTGAAGGAAGAAGTGTACGTAAACCAACTAGATGGATTTGTTGACCCATATCATCCTGACAAAGTTTACCATGGTCTCAAACAAGCACCAAGAGCGTGGTATGATGAACTCTCCAACTTTCTGGTATCCAACGGATTCTCAAAAGGTTCTATTGATCCAAATATGTTCATTACTAAACATAGGGAAGACATATTGCTTGTGCAAATTTACGTTGATGACATAATTTTGGTTCAACGAACCTAAAACTTT
>BQNB010183167.1:0-10093 GCA_026074375.1 Tanacetum coccineum | reverse complement strand
TCCTTTAAAAGATTTGACTATATTGATGCACAAGGCAGATCCAAGTCAGTAATGGCTTGGGTCCCCAAAAGAAACTAATTTTTCTACCATTATGTGCAGGGTAATCCACAGCAAAATTTGAAGGATAAAAGAGTGATTGACAATGGATGCTTTAGGCACATGACAGGAAATAGATCCTATCTTATAGATTATAAAGAAATTTATGTAGGATTTATTGCCTTTGGAGGTAATTCCAAAAGAGAAAATTTTACTGGGAAAGGTAAAATAAGAACTAGTAAATTGGATTTTGAAGATGTGTATTTTGTAAAGGAACTAAATTTTAACCTCTTCAGTGTCTCACAAATGTGTGACAAGAATAGTGTTCTTTTTACTGATACTAAATGTGTTGTTCTGTCTCCAGACTTTAAGTTAACTGATGAAAGTCATGTTCTGCTTAAAGTTCCTAGAAAGGATAACATGTATAATGTTGATTTAAAGAATGTTGTTCCTCAAGGAGGTCTCACTTGTCTCTTTGCAAAAGCCATACTAGATGAATCTAATCTTTGGCATAGGAGGTTTGGACATGTAAATTTCAAAACTATAAATAAACTAGTTAAGGGAAACCTTGTAAGAGGTTTACCTTCAAAACTTATTGAAATTAATCAAACCTGTGTTGGTTGTCATAAGGGAAAGCAACACAGAGCTTCTTGTAAGACCAAAACAGTCAGTTCAATCAGCCAACCATTACAAATGTTGCACATGGATTTGTTTGGCCCAACATTTGTAAAGAGTTTAATGAAAAAGATGTACTACCTAGTTGTCACAGATGATTTTAGTAGGTTTAGTTGGGTTTTCTTTTTAGCCACTAAGGATGAAACTAGTGAAATCCTTAAAACATTCATAACAGGCATAGAAAATCTAATAGACCTTAGGGTGAAAGTGATTAGATGTGACAATGGGACTGAATTCAAAAATAAGGTCATGAATCAGTTCTGTGAAATGAAGAGTATTAAGAGGGAATTTAGTGTTGCTAGGAATCCAAAACAAAATGGAGTAGCAGAAAGGAAAAATAGGACACTAATAGAGGCTGCTAGGACTATGCTAGCTGATTCAAAATTGCCAACAACTTTCTGGGCTGAAGCAGTTAATACTGCTTGTTATGTCCAAAATAGGGTGTTAGTTATCAAGCCTCACAACAAGACCCCTTATGAACTTTTTCTAGGTAGAAAACCTGCCTTAAGCTTCATGAGACCATTTGGGTGTCCTGTTACAATCCTTAATACCATAGATCACCTAGGAAAATTTGATGGAAAGGCTGATGAAGGGTTCTTTGTAGGATACTCTACCAATAGCAAAGCATTCAGAGTATTCAACTGTAGAACTAGGATAGTAAAAGAGAACCTGCATGTACAATTTAGTGAAAATACATCTAATATTGCAGGAAGTGGACCTAATTGGCTTTTTGATATAGATGCACTAACAAATTCTATGAACTATAAGCCAGTTGTTGTAGGGAATCACTCAAATGGTAATGCATGTACAAAAGCATGTGACAATGCATGTAAAGCTAGAGTGGAGACAACACTTGGTAAAGATTACATACTGCTACCATTATGGACTCAAGATCCATCATTCTCTTCTAGTTCAAAAGATTCTCCTGATGCTGGAATCAAACCATCAGGGGAGGAGGAAAAGAAGGATGTTGAAGATCCAGGGAATGAAAGTGGAAATCTAACTAAAAGGAAAGATAGTGAGGTTCCAAGTACAGAGGAGCCAAGAATTAATCAAGAGAAGGATGATTATATTAACAGCACTAGCAATATTAATACTGCTAGTGATGGAAACAACACTAACAATGTTAATGCTGTTAGTTCACCTGTTAATGCTGCTGGCACAAAAGTTAATGTTGTTGATCCAAAAAACTAGCATTGAACTTCCAAATGATCCAAATATGCCTGAATTGGAAGATATTGCTTATTCAGATGATGATGAAGATGTTGGTGTAGAGGCTGACATGAATAATTTAGATGCATTTATGCCTGGCGGTCCTATTCCAACTACAAGAATACACAAAGATCATCCAGTTGACTAAATCATTAGAGACTTGAATTCAGCACCTCAAACAAGAAGAATGACAAAGAATTTGAAAGAACATGGTTTGTTTAGTTCAGTTCAGCAAAGAACAAACCATAAAGACTTTTAAAATTGTTTGTTTGCTTGTTTTTTATCACAAGAAGAACCCAAGAAGGTAATCCAAGCATTGAAGGATCCAAGTTGGATAGAATCTATGCAGGATAAGCTTCTATAATTCAAATTACAAAAAGGTTTGGACCCTGGTGGATTTACCAAATGGCAAAAGGGCCATAGGTACTAAATAGGTTTATAGGAACAAGAAGGATGAAAGAGGTATTGTGATAAAGAACAAAGCAAGATTGGTTGCTCAAGGGTACATACAAGAAGAAGGGATTGACTATGATGAAGTTTTTGCCCCTGTTGCCAGAATTGAAGTAATTAGGCTATTCTTAGCCTATGCCTCATTTAAAGACTTTGTGGTGTACCAAATGGATGTTAAGAGTGCTTTTCTTTATGGTAATATTGAAGAGGAAGTCTATGTTTGTCAAGCACCAGGATTTGAAGATCCAGACTTCCCTAACAGAGTATATAAAGTAGAAAAGGCACTTTATGGATTGCATCAAGCTCCCAGAGCTTGGTATGAGACCTTGTCTACTTATTTGTTGGAAAATAGGTTTCAGAGAGGACAGATAGACAAAACTTTATTTATCAAGAGGGACTAAGGTGATATTCTGATAGTACAGGTATATGTAGATGATATCATTTTTAGGTCTACAAAGAAGAAGTTATACATAGAGTTTAAAAAGATGATGCATAAGAAGTTTTAGATGAGTTCTATGGGTGAACTCACATTCTTCCTGGGACTGCAAGTAAAGCAGAAGGAAGATGGGATTTTTATAAGCCAAGACAAGTATGTGACTGAGATTTTGAAGAAATTTGGCTTTAGTGATGTCAAAACAGCAAACACACCCATGGAAACCCATAAGCCTTTGCTCAAAGGTGCAGATGGTGAAGATGTAGATGAACACATGTATAGATCAATGATTGGCTCATTGATGTATCTTACTTCTTCAAGACCAGATATAATGTTTGTTGTATGTGTATGTGCCAGATTCCAAGTTAACCCTAAAGTATCACATCTTTATGCTGTGAAAAGAATTTTTAGATATCTTAAAGGTCAACCTAAATTGGGCCTTTAGTATCCTAAGGATTCATCTTTTGATTTAGTAGCATACACTGACAGTGACTATACATGAGCAAGCTTAGATAGGAAGTCCACAACAGGAGGTTGTCAATTCCTATGATGTAGATTGATTTCATGGCAGTGCAAGAAGCAGACTGTGGTTGCTAATTCCATAACAGAGGCTGAATATGTAGTTGCTTCAAGTTACTATGGTCAAGTGCTTTGGATTCAAAATCAATTGATGGATTATGGGTATAACTTTATGCATACAAAGATCTATATTGATAATGAGAGCAGCATATGCATAGTGAAGAACCCTGTTTTTCACTCAAAGACAAAGCACATTGAGATTAGACATCACTTCATTAGAGATTATAGTGAAAAGAAGCTAATTCAAATGATCAAGATTCATACTGACAAGAATGTTGCAGATTTGCTTACAAAAGCATTTGATGTAAGTAGATTTTAATATTTGATTGCTAGTATTGGAATGTTAAATCTTTAAAGTCCTGATTAAGAAAATGGTGAGAGAGAATTAGTAAGATTAAAAACAGAAAGAGAGATGTGTGATAAAAACAAACAGAGTGATTTAGTGAGTAAAAGAATTGAGAGAAATCAAAAATAGTCAGAGAGAATTATGAGCTAAAAAATTGAGAGAAATCAAAAACAGACAGAGAGAATTGTGAGCTAAAAGAATTGAGAGAAATCAAAAACAGACAAAGAGAATTTGTAAGTTAAAATACTAATTTGATGATGGAAATGCTGATTAGAAAGGAATTGGAGTTAATGCTGGTGATTCAAAGTTAATGCTGCTAGGCATAAACTTACTACTACTAGAAAAAGTTAATGCTGCTAGGCATAACTTACTACTGCTGGTTGTAAGTTAATTCTGCTAGGCTTAATTTACTATTGAGTTACTACTGCTGGGTTACTTACTACTTCTAGTTGAAAGTTAATATTGCTAGGCATAACTTACAACTGTTGGTGAACATTAATGTCGTTGAGGGTAGTTTCATAAATAGTTCGATTATAGGTTTTATTCAATCATTTAATCGACTTCAATCTTTCATATACTCTCTAATCATTAACCCTAACTCAATTTCATCGTTAATCATCAAAACCCATCACAATGTCTGCTCTAAAGATTCACACAACATGGTCGCGTTCTTGGCTAAACCTACTGAAAGTGACGGGTTTGAGCAAATTTTGGATTTCTTAAATGCGAATCCTATCAAATATGTATTAACGGTTAATCCTACATTCTATAATTCATGTATTAAGCAGTTTTGGGCTACTGCAAAGGTAAAAACTGTTAATGGAGAAGTTCAGTTACAAGCCCTAGTGGATGGGAAGAAAGTGATCATCACTGAGACAAGTGTAAGAAGAGATCTTCAATTGGAAGATGCTGAAGGAATTGAATGTCTACCCAATGCTAATATTTTTGAGCAACTGCTTTAATGGGGTATGAAAAACCTTCTCAGAAACTTACATTTTACAAGGCTTTCTTTTCTCCTCAATGGAAGTTTTTGATTCATACTATTCTGCAATGCCTAAGTGCTAAGTCCACTGCATGGAACGAATTTAGTAACACTATGGCCTCTGCAATAATCTGCTTAGCCACAAACTAGAAATTTAACTTTTCTAAGTATATCTTTGAAAGTATGGTAAAGAATGTGGATAGTAGTGTTAAATTTCTAATGTATCCAAGGTTTGTGCAAGTCTTTATGGATAAACAAGTTGGTAATATGTCTACTCATGATGAAATTTTTGTTACACCCTCTCACACAAAGAAGGTATTTGGCAATATGAAAAGGGTTGGGAAAGGATTCTCTGGAGCTGATTAGGTCTTAAATCAACACCTTTATATATATAATCAAAAATTGATTAGGTCTTAAATCAACACCTTTATATATATAATAATATATAATAAAATATATATAATAAGGATAATCTAAAAATAATCAATGAAACCGAGAGTAGTATGATATGATATTCTCGGGTCGTTTATCCCCAACGAGGAGCGAATTGGAAAGTCGAAAGTTGGTTTGAATTACGATGCTTGAATGGAAAAAGATTTGGATTTTGTTTTTCTAATTATAATTTCAAAAACAATTTAAGAAAACCTAAAAACGAAGCTAGAATGAGTAAAGTCCTAAAACGTGACGGGAAGAGTAAAAACGATAGTTAAAACAAACTAAATTATCCAAAAATTAACCTAAATGATATATAACTTTTTGAAAAAGCTAACAAAAAAAAAGAAAAATTTTTGTAACTTGCAAATAAGCACGAAATAAGCAAAACAAAATGGCAGTATTAGCAAAAACAACCCAACAATAAGCAACTAAATGACAAATAAGCTAAGATATGTCCTACACTACACCTATTAAGCAGCTAAGAACAAAAATAAGCTAAGAATTTAAGACAGATAAGCTAGAAAAACAAATAAGACTCAGCAGTACTAACTTAAAAAGTTAGTGCTGCTAGCTTCAACTTAGTACTGCTAGGCTTAATAAAACACAATGAAATAAGAATTAAGCAATTAAGCTAAAACAGATATTTAACTACCCCTAATGAGCACTCAAGCATAAAAATAAGCAACTAGAATAAGCTAGAATGGCAAATAAGCTAAAAAATAAACACTTAAAATTAACTTTTAAAAAGGCAAATAAGCTTAAATAAGCTCTAAACTAAAGACAGTAAGCGAAAATGGGCTAAATCTACTCTAAAAAGCTAAGCTAATCCTAAATAAGCAGAAATAATAAGCTAATAAGCAAAAATGCACTAACAGCACTAACAACACTACCAGTACTAACTAAATACACTACCAGTACTAACTTAATACACTACCAGTACTAACTTGGAGTTAGTACTGTTAGGGTAAAAGTCCAAAAGAAAACTAGCAGTACTAATTATGGGTTAGTACTGCTTGTTCCAAACAGCACTTTAAGTTTTCAAAAGTCATTTTTTTTCTATTTCAAGCTGATTCGATCCTAAACTGTTAAAAACAGATCATCAAATAACAATATAAGACACTTATAAGCAGACTTCAATCAATAATAAGCATTTAAATAAGCAAAATTAATCCAACAGTATTACTCATGAACTACCAGTACTAACAAATTACACTACCAGTACTAACTGAATACACTACCAGTACTAACTAAGAAATTCGCACAAATCACTTTTAAACTAAAAAAAACTAAGCAAGATAAGCACTAAACATCATAACAAAGCATAAATAAGCAACAATTCAATGGCAAATAAGCAGAAAAATAAGAGATAAACAGTTTAAGAGCATATAAAGGACAGATTCAAAGCAAAACTAAAATAAACGGCATGAAAACATTAAGTAAGCATAAGCAGGCATAAACTATCATAAATAAGCATAAAAAGACAGAAAATAAGCAGTTAATAAGCACTTGTACAGTAATAAGCAAAATATGAAAAAGGAAACTTACTTGCTCCCTTGCTCTAAACAGGGATTAAAGAACCTAAATAAGCTCTAAAAACCTACCCAGCTTATAAATAAGCACTCTACTGAACCCATAAGCACTTCCTTTATTTGCTTATCATCCAAAAGCTCAAAATTCCAAATTCCTTACTAATGAAAACTTAAAATCTTAGATAAGTTTTCAAGAAAGCTTATCCAAAACACCCTGAGTTATAAAAGCTTAGAAGAACTTATGAAAGACTTTTGAAACTTAAAGACACTTAAATCTGGAAAACGGGTTTAAAGAAGAACAAACTTGAATTTCATTAACTTTTAAAAAAAATTACAATACTTGGGAATTAAAAGTGCATAAAACTAACTGGAACTAAACTAGGTTAAAAACTACTTTTTTTTATCAAGGGCTTACAACTGTCCTATTTATACAAAAACCATGAAGATTCTAGGTCTTGTGTTTCTTTGTAGAGAGACTTCAGCTTGTGTGTTTGTTGTGTGAGTGAGCCATAATCACCATCTATGCCGTCCATTTTGAGTAGTCCCCAAGCAAATTGATCTTGACCATTGATTTCTTGTCATTTTCTTTTGCCGAATGAGGGAGTTGGGGATTGCCAAGGTGTTCATTGATCCATGTGGGGTGTGGGGTTTATAGTTTTAATGAGTTTTTGTTTGTTTGCTAGAGGTAGGAGACAATGAACAGTACTTGGGTACTGTTTATTGGCGGGAAAGAGGGGTTTATGTCTGTTTGTTTGAGGATGCAGGGGAAAGGTTTGTGGTGTTGGCAAAACAAGTCCTCTAAGGTGTATGTATATCTTGCAATAAAGGTCCCTTGTGGTGGATTCAACTTTGGGGGATGGCAAGAAATGCCCCCTTCAAAGTATATTGATGTTTTGCAAGTTAGTCCCTAAAGGGACTAACGAAGGTTAAATGGGAATGGGCCTTAGCAGTTGGGGCGGGCTATAATGATAAAAAGGAACTGCGGCCTTCTTTTTTTTAAAATTGGCTTAAAGTCTTCATGTAAATATACTAATGGGCTTGTCCGGTCCCATTAGATGGGTCTAGGGTGGGCGCCATCAAGTATTCTTTGGTGTCGGGCTCGGTTTTGACCGTTGACTTTATCTTTCTTGGACTTTGGCTTGATTGTGACTTTGGCTTTTTCACGCCTTTTCCTTTCCGTGCTTGGTTTTGTTCCTTTTTTGCTTTATTTTTTTGTCCTTTTCTCGGATATCTGTTTTCATGCACAATTATAAATGAAAAATCCAAATACAATGTATGTTTTGGTACGTTTTTGGTCATTTGGTCCGGTTTTTAATGGTGTGAAAAGGTATGTGTAATTAAACGCATACTAATAACTCTTAGTTTGAACCGAACGAGCTAAATTCAGCATAATGAACGAGTGTTTTCTTAGTCTTGAAGCCGAACGAGGTATTCTAAGCATAATCCGAACGAGTGGTTTCATACGTGAACCGAACGAGTTATAGACTTGTTGAACCAAACGAGTTTAGATTTATTGAAATCCCGAAACGAGTTTAGTTACTGGAACCGAACAAGTTTTTTATACTTGGTTACCGAACGAGTTTGACTACTGAACCGAACGAGTGTTTCTAACTTGAACCCGAACGAGATAAATCAGTTTGAAGGACTCCGACAAGTAATTGGCTAATTAGAAACGATACGAGCTTAGATATTGTTTATTTTCAAACTCTACAACTCAAAATTACTCAAATTATAAAATTTATACGGGTTTATTTCTTTGACTTGTAAAATCCCGTGAAACAAACACTTGTTTTCCCGGTTTTGTCGAGAATTGTAAAATCCCGTGTAGTTTCATTTCAAGACTCAACAATCACATAACCAAACACAATTTCTTTCTACCACCGATCGATCAATTTGTAATCTTTTTGATACCACAATGACGACTCTTGCCGATAAGTCACTTCTTTCAGGAGGAGACAACAAACCACCAATGCTTGAAAAACACTTGTATGATTCTTGGAAGAGCCGAATGGAACTGTATATGTTGAATAGACCTCATGGAAGAATGATTCTTGCCTCTGTTGAAAAAGGACCACTCGTTTGGCCTTCAATCACTGTGGATGGAGCAACAAGGCTTAAGGAATATATTGAACTGACTCCCGCTGAAGCCATTCAAGCTGATTGTGACATCAAAGCAATAAACATCATTCTCCAAGGCCTTCCAACTGAAATCTATGCTCTTGTGAGTCAACATCGTGTTGCAAAAGATCTTTGGGAGAAGATTAAACTGCTAATGCAAGGAACGTCATTAACAAAACAAGAACGAGAGTGCAAGCTGTATGATGAATTCGATAAGTTCACTTACAAGAAAGGAGAGTCGTTACATGAGTACTACTTGAGGTTCACTCTGTTACTCAATGATATGAACATCTACAAGATGCCATTGGAGCAATTTCAAGTTAACACCAAGTTTTTAAACACTCTTCCTGATGAATGGAGCAAATTTGTTACTGATGTTAAATTGGTCAAAGACTTGCATACTACCAATGTTGATCAGCTTCATGCTTACCTACAACAACATGAAAGACATGCAAATGAAGTTCGTTTGATGCATGAACGTAACTCTGATCCTCTTGCTTTAGTTGCATCTCACCAATTAACTCAGCCAACTTATCAATCTCATCTACACACTCATCCAAACTCTCAACTTCAACATCATGTTTCACCATATCAGTCTTCACAGTTTGTAACACCTTATCAGAATCAACAATTCACAACCAATCAATCAACACCTCTTTCAATCACTTATCCATCAAATGAGTACCAATCCTCCGTTCACCACAACGTTTATTCTCTACAACCATCAATCCCACAATCAGAATATTCTCCCACATCTTACCAACAACAACAATCTGAATTTCCCCAACCAGACTCCTGTCTAGTTGTTCCAGTGTTCCAGAAAGGGGATGATCCAATTGATGCGATTAATCATATGATGTCATTCTTAACTACTGTTGTCACATCCCGGTATCCTACTACCAACAATTAGCTAAGGACTTCGTCAAACCCTCGTCAACAAGCTACCATCTATGATGGAAAAGTAACTGTGCAACCTGTTCAGGGGAGACAAACTACTTATGCTGCTGGAACAACAAGAATAGATTGGATCTGTACGTGTCAGTGCGCTTATAGTGTTAAAATAAGAGAAATCTTATTTTTATTGGTAAAAAGTTGTCTTCATAATGAATCAGTGTTTTTAGTAATCACAAATTTAAAATTAAAAATACAATTCGACCACTCAAACAATGACAACAGCTCTTTAAATAGAAAACGGGTCTTTATTTGAGAGGGAGAAATTGTCATCCAATAATCTTTTAAAACAGTCTTGCAAAATAAGTCATGGAATAAACGGATAAAGTTTTGAATAATGACGGATA
>BQNB010183165.1:0-12428 GCA_026074375.1 Tanacetum coccineum | reverse complement strand
ATATTTACAACAGTAATGATTATGTTTTCTTAAACTGTGTGTTTTTTGCCGGGGGACAATTATTTTGGGACGGAAGGAGTATGTTTTAATCTAACTTTCGTGGGAGTGATAGTTTTTAAATACAAGTCATGATATATATGTTTATAAGTTTGTGTAGTGTAGATGCTATGGAGACATGACATCCTCAGTTGTAATTCATAGCAAGTTCGTTTCATTCCCATATGACACGTTCTAAGAAGATAATATATATCTGGCATAAATGTCCTATGCCTACTAATATATTTAATTTGGCCTGAGTTTCCAACTCAATGAGTCCATACATGATACCGATGTTTAAAAACCCGTGTTGACCCGGTCGGTTGAACCGGTTGACTCGTGAACCGGCTCGGATACCAAACCGGATGTGACTGGGTTGTTGCTTGTTTAAGAACCGGATTGAATCGTCGGTTTTTCGTCAACCCTGGTTGACCCGGTTTAATAAACCTG
The DNA here is from genome assembly GCA_026074375.1 of Tanacetum coccineum. NCBI lineage: Eukaryota > Viridiplantae > Streptophyta > Magnoliopsida > Asterales > Asteraceae > Tanacetum > Tanacetum coccineum. The sequence goes on along the minus strand of BQNB010183165.1, from coordinate 11,942 downwards.
GCCGGGTCATGACTTTTTAAAAAAGATCTAACAAACTTTTTTTTCTTCCATAAACATTTATAAGTTTAATTGACAAATTGAAGTGGTGATTACTAGTGTTAGTTAAAACAAAGTTAAGGGTTGTTTGTTTGATGGTGGTAGAATAAAAGTAATGAAATCATACCATTATTTATTTGTTTGTTGGATTGTGGGACCCATTATTAGGTATCAAATAATCAAATGAAACCCATTATTTATTTGTTTGTTTGATTGTGGGACCCATTATTTATTTGTTTTCACTTCATTCCATATTACTCATCTTCTTCTCCCATCCTCTAGTCTCCCCTCTCAGTATATCCCACCCAAAGTTAATAAATTCTTGTTTTTCTTTTTCTTAATTTCAACGTCAGATTAAATCAACCCTAAAAAAAATTATTTTGCAAGCTCTAAATAGTAGTTTGGGTACTATTTCCTTCCGGTACTATTTAATAGTTTTAAGAATAAAATTTGTTGTTATAATTTTTTATAGAGAGGATGCCATTATTTTCTGGTAAGGTTTAAAAAAAAAGAAAATATAGCATGAATACGTTAGAGAAGGTTTTGCATTTTGATTTTGGAAGATAAAATATGATACCCACAATAATTAAACCAAACATCATTATTTATACCGATACCAAAATGTATACCCATTTACATTCCACCCACCAATGAAACTCATATCCATTGTGATTCCGAGTAACAAATCAAACGGCCCATTAACACTATCTTAAAACACCAACTAATATTGTTTTATTATAGTCTATTACAACTTAAAATCATAAGGTAATTATGTTTGCAAATTTTCCTATAATTTTATAGATATAAAACACAAGGCCTAAAGTTAATAAGTAAAAACTCAATATTTTTCAACGGTTCAATTAAACGTAAAATAAATTATGAGATTATACAACAGTACAAGTTAAATATATTATAAAATACATACGTATAGAACCGGTTTGACCCGCCGGTTCAACCGGTTGAACCGGTGACCCAGTGAACCGGCTACTAATCCGGGTCGATTAAAAATCTAGTTTTTAAAACATTGCATGATACATTAAATAGGATGTTACGCACTATTTTAAAAGATTATCAATTATTTGCTTGGATAAACAATATGATTATAATCGATAACAATTATACGCATAACTGCTAAATTGAGGTCAATTAATAAAAACGCTAAGAGCATTCACTATGGTAGAGCTTTATAAAGCTTTATAATTGATCAATGTCATTAATTTATAAACCTTTTGATTGTATAAACCTATTTTTACTATGCATAAACTTCTTAAAACTTTATAAACATCACACACATTACAAGTGCATTAAAATTTAAAGAGGTCCAATATATTAAACTTTTTTTCATTCCATGTAGACATGAACGAAATTTCCACTATGGTAAAAAAGGTATAAACTTCTTCATCTTATTATAAACATATTTATAAATCATCATAACGAATGTTCTAATAATCAATGTTTTGAAACCCGGGTTTTGAATTGACCCGGTCGAGTCACCGGGTCACCGGGTTACCGGTTCAACCGGTTGGACCGCCGGGTCAACCCGGTTTTATAAAATATATATATATATATATTTTTTCAATAATTAGAAAGAAATTATGTATATAAATCATGAAATATTCCATATATTAAGCCTAAACACTATTTATTAACAAATATAACATGTAAAATTAAAATTACGTCGCAAATATATACAATTAACATGTTTTATTTATAAAAAAAATACGAAAAAAAGAAACCCGGCCGGGTCTCATGATCCGGGTTGACCCGGGTCACTCCAAACCCGGCCAAACCCGGCGGGTCAAACCGGGTTTCGAAAATATGAAACCCGGTTTAATTTGACCCGTTTTTTCGGCCGGAACCGGTTCAACCGGTTGACCCGGCCGGGTCGAACCGGGTTTCAAAACACTGGATTTATGAGAAATGGTAAGTTCGATTCATGGATTTTGTTGTTGACTTTATGTTTTGAGATGGAGCTTTTGGTTGTGGTATGTTCGATAACATTAAAATTCCCCACCTTATATTGTGCAACTATTATATTTCCTTTTCTTTTTGTTGAATGCTTCATCGCAAACACAACTATTAAAGATAAGACATGGATGCAAGTAATATTTCCCTTAATGTTTATAGTGTATTAAATCATGGGTGTCGGGATTGAACAGAAAAGGAAAGTTGAACAGAATGATTAAAATCACCTCAGAAACCTGCATTATGTGTTGTGTTGTTCATAGCTATTTAATTGAATAAAATAAAAAACTTTACTAAAAGAATAGACGCGCCTTTCTTCATCGTTGCTCACATGTGTTTACCTGGTTGATCAGAAGTAATATTCTACTATGTACAAAGTATAATGGGCGCAGAAGCGATTCGAAGATGTCAAAAATGATGTAGATAGATCGCGTTGCGCGTTAGATTATCGTAGCACATCTGTTTTAATAGAACAGATTTGTGCAATAAATCTATGAGTAGTAGGCCGATGTTATAAACGATGTTTCATTTTCGTATTGGGTAGTTTTTTAGGTGCATACATAACATATGTAGCGAATTATATATAGAAAACAGTGGAATTAGATTCGTGGAAATTAATATAGATGGAAGTACTTTATCATTCATGATTTTTTTTGGGAGTGGTTAGTTGTAGTAGTTGTTGTTGATGTGCTTGGTAGTAATCAGAACTTTGTTGTAAGGTATTATTTTGTGATATCTTATCAAACCAACTTATTAAATTAACATGGAGCAAGTAATATTCCCTAATGTATATATGTTATTAAACATGGGTGTCGGGTTGAACAGAAAAGAAATTAACAAATTAAAAATCACAAAACAGCATATGTGTTGTGTTGTCAGTTTTAAATAATAAATCAAAACTTTACTAAAAGATAGACCTGCCGTGCTCACAAAAGTTACATGGTTGATCAAATTTCACTATGTATATAGCATAAATGGCAAAGAAAATGTCAAAAATTAATGAGATAACTCGGTTAGATTATCTACGCACCTCTGTTTAAAAGAACCGACTTATGCAAATATACTAGTAATAAGGCGATGTTATAAACATGAAAAAAGATTAAAATCCTCTATTCATTAATTAACTATTTCTTAATTTTCCCACGCCTGCCGTCCAACTTCACATATATAAACATCTCATCAATCTTCACTCATTTCAATTTTCATCAAAATTATCAAATCATGCTTCCATTGGTACACTTTGTATTGGTAGTTCTATCCGCCGGAATATTCCTTCTCCTCCTATTTTACTTTTTCTACCACCCTAAACCACCAAACCCTATAACCGGACCAAATAATAATGAAAACAACGTATCCAACAGCAAAAGACAAACAAACACTAACGTTGGTGTTTCGCGAAAACTCTTTAGCTGGTCAGACAACCCTTCTTTGATAACGGATGCAGTAGAGAATGGTTGGTCACGTTTCACTTTTACCGACTACATTTTCTCGTCGTCAGTAAGATCTAAACGTTTTTTACTAGGTTCATGCGCTGGTGACGTCACAGGAGGAGAGGATGACGTTGTGGAGATTAGTTGGGATGTTTGTCAAGGATCAAGTGATTTCATGCAAAAGATTAGGTTAAATACGGGGTTAAATAAAATCGTGAAGTCTACGAGTTTAACAATGACAGCTGCTTCGGTTATTAAAGCCGCGTTACCTCTACCCGGTCCCACGTTAGGAAACTCGTCTCCCTTTCCTCAAGAGGCGTATTTTGAGATCACGATAGTTTCGAATTATGAATACGAAAATGGAAGTGATGTTAATGGTAAAAGAGGGTTAAATACTGGTGAAGGGGAGAATATTAAGTTGATACAAGAAAATGGTGTTGTGAATGTGAAGGGCTTGCATGGTAATTATGAAGAGTTGAGGCGTCCAAGCTGTGCAAAAGATATAGTTGAAGGACAAAGTGAAGCGAGTATTATGTTGTCTGTGGGACTGACCGGCTGTGGTTCTCTCCCGGCAAGACATCCAGGAAGTTATCCGGGATCAGTTGGGTTTAATTCCGATGGGTCTATCCACTTGGATGGTATGATTTTATTTCACTGTCTTTTATGTTTTTTTATGAATATTTTTTTTAACAGTTAGTTTTTTTTACCATTTTTTTTTCCTTTTTTTTTCTCAAAAAGTTTTTAAAATAAAACCGCAACGGCGCACGGTCGCCATTTTTTTTTCCTTTTTTTTTCAAAAAATTTCTAAAATAAAATTTTCCTTTTTTTTCCTCGGAATACCCTCTCGCATGCATTAAATGGCCTTTTGCATTTAGTGTCCATTAAATGCACCGGGTTGACCGGGGTGCATTTAATACGCCGGGTCAACCCTACCCGGTCCGATCGGTTTTTTTTTTTTTAGAAAAAAAAAATGTTTTGTTTTTAAATACTCTCTCGCACTTTTTTAGTCATCGGTCTGTTTTTTTTATGAATAACAATAGAACTAACCACGCGCTTCAGGTGCATTAAGTTGCATTAAATGCACCGGGTTGACCCGACCCGGTCCGAACATTTTTAAAATTTTTTTTTAAATTGTTTTTTTGCTTTCTTTTCCAAAATATTCACTCGCATTTTTTCAGTTATCGGTATTGTCGGGTCGACCCGACCCGGTCCGCCCCGACCCGTTCCTTTTTTTATTTACGAAATAGCCCCTCAAATATTTACGAAATACCCCCTCGCACTATGTGTTAAATTACGAAAACTACCCTCATTTTAATTTTTTTTTATAAAATACCCCTTTCCCCACTAGCGGTCGACCGTTAGTTTTTTTTAGAATGCACCAAAACAGTGCTTGAAATCGGTCGTTACTTAACGACCTTTAATATCGGCGTTAATTAAAGAAGACCGTTAATTTTTTTTTTTTTACAAAAATATACCTTCTAACAGTCCAACCGGAAACCGGCCGCCAACATCAACGCAGCAGGAGGAGGGTGTGCATAACTTGTGATTATATAATTATGGGATGACTTACTAACAGGCTATTTGTATCCCTCTCATTTTTATTTATTTTTTATTTTTTTATAACATTGTTTATGTTATAATATTATAAAACGAAAAGTGCGGAAAAAAAAAGTAAAGTTAAAAGTATTAAACTGACAAAAAGTATGGAACAAAAAACTAATAAAAAAGGCGTCTTTTTTCTTGCTATATACGGATGACAAATTAATAAATGATTTATACTTTTGGTTTCCTTTTTTTCTGGGCACAGGGTACTGATTAGTCGGTACCACCTATAATTATAACTTATAAGTATATAACATTTATCAGTATTACATAGGGATTCGTGAGTTTCACGAACTCCAACACATAATTTACCGAAATAGTCTTTGAGGTTATTGGTTCGCTGCAAAGTTAGTCCTTAATGACTAAATTTGCAACGAAACGCTAACCTAAGGACTGTTTCCGTAAAAAAATTCATAAACAATTTACGCAAATAGTCATTGGGGTTATCGATCAGTTGCAAAGTTAGTCTCCCGCGCTCTGCGGCGGAGCGCAAGTTATAACCTTGTTGCATCTAATAAGGAGACCTCGATATCGTATTAGCTTTGTTTCTTTATAACCAACTTTATCACAATCAAGTTTTTGGCGCCGCTGCCGGGGAGTGAAGTTGTTTAATTCTTATCTTTATTATTGTTTTAGTTTAGATTAATTTGCATATTTGTGTGTTTAATTTTTCTGCATTGTATATTTTTGCATATTGTTTGTTTTTTGTGTTTTTCTGCATTGTTACAGCCTGCTGTAACTTTCTGAGTCGAATACTCGATATGGCGTGTTCACCTTCTTGGGTACGACGTATAATTTTTTTCTAAACCAATACAGCGTATTCGACTCTAAACATCCATACGGCGTATTCAGTTTACTGAATACGGCGTATTTGTCTATTTGACCGTTTTAATTCCTAGCTATATTATTACAGGTTAAAATGGACGACCCCAACATTACTATGGAAGAGTTTATCAGGCTTAAGGAAGAAAAAATTTCGTAGGTGTAGTAGGTGTACTACGGGAACTGCTAGGTATGGTACGATTGGTATGATGAAGATATTTCACTTCTCAGATCTTTTGAAAAGGAATTCCCAGCTATTGTCTACAAAGATGCATTGACATCTGAACAGGAAATCTCATCCGAACCTACGGTCAGTTATTTTAATGATTTCGACTACTTTAAAGATTTTGAGAAAGAGTTCCCAGCCATTGCCTACAATGATGCTCTAACAACTAAGTTAGATTTCTCTGAAACTACTGTAATTCCTCAACATATCGATGAATTTGATGAAACATCATTGTCCGAATGTGATGATGAGGGACAAAACGTTATATACTTTAATGATCTATTTTCTTTTAACGTAATTTATCCCGATGATTTGTCGGATAAGGACAACGATAATGATAAAATCGATATTGAACGCTCTTCGGGGGATTTATCTATCGAGCCATTTCCTAATGTAATAAAAATCGATACACAAGGGTCAAAATGAAACTTTGGAACAAACGTACATGATACGATAATAAATTTTTTCAAAACTAATACTCTTCTCATAAAGAATTGATTTTAATATCGCTGACTTGTATAATTATTCTTGAACAATAAGGGATGTCATTCATTTTAAATTATGATTTGTATGTGCCATTTGGCATAGCGTTCGACTACAAATTGTTGTATAATGATGGATTATCTTAAGGAAGGTCTAACTTAAACTTTTCTGCTAACCAAAGTGATTGACCGGGCAGACAACCCGAAAATGTATTTTTTTTTATCGAGTCTGTACTTCCCAGGATGTCTATAGAGTATCAACCTCATGGGATACTTGGGATTGACTCTCTGGACGTTATCTAGTCTTTAATTTCCTGCATTTTTTAAACTTTTATTGTCAGTTCAGTCTATACGGCGTATTCATTAAATGGATACAGCGTATTAGACGACTGACCAATACTTAGGATTTTTCTACAGGTATCAATACGGCGTATCCTGGGGTATGAATACGGCGTATCGACTTCCTGTACAGATTTTAGTTTTTTATTTCAAGTCTAACCAACGAATACACCAAACAGCACTCCAAACCAACTACACAACAACACTAAAGCAAAATACCCTTGGAGATAGAATTAGCACGTGTTTTCTTTCATATCAATACGGGAACCTTGAAAGAAGAAAACGATTTGGTGCAGTATTTATATATGGTAATTCTCGATGTGTCTTTAAGTATTGGAGATTCTAAGCGGTTGTACAAAACATTATTGTCATATACCTCAACTTAGAGAAAAAACCGGAAATCCATCCCATACCGAGCAAATATTCAAGGGAGTTTCTCGTTCTTATATTTTTTGTGAAATTTCCATTTTTAATGTTTTATTTATACATCGAGTAGCTTTGTATATTTATGTGGGGATGGGAATTAGAATGTTACTTGTCCTATTTTTCACAATAAAATGCTTAAATTCTGCTCAAAGTTAAAAAAAATCAAGCATATTTTTGTGAAATTACTAGTTACATAACCTGCACACATAACCCTTATTAGATTTTTTAGTGAGATTCAGCTTATATGTTTCTAATTGTTTACCCAAATCTCAAAAACTTATGAGCGTGCCGGTGATGTTGTAGGCCTTTAGAATTGGCTTGGTATATCTACTTCGAGCTCCATCATTATCTGTATACTATGGATTTAGATGGTGAAACTGGTTAAAATGCGTTAAATTTTCTAGGATTCACCCAAAAACTTATTATCGTTGTTTTTTTCAACTAACTCCGCTGGTTAGTTAACTCTGTATAAACCCTTTGTTTACCTTCTTTTAGAGTCAGATACCCTAGATAAAACTAGTAGAGCCAATCATTTATGGATAAACACCAAAGCTATTTTGTTTCTGTTACCCTTTACACCTTGTAGTCTACTGTTAGATTTTGACTTTTAGCAGTTGCTAGTTGCCTTTAAGTGTATAATTTGTATATCCGGTGGTCATGTGTCATTTTTCTATTTGTGGTAAGGTTAGGAAGATAATTTGCACATTGCAAATGGGAATGTAAAAAATTAGTCAAACTCATGCCTTATTCTTTATACCACACAATTATTTGGTACGCTCGAGAAGAGGACTATGGAAGAAATTATCCGAAGTTATTATCATGAAGATGATGAAATTACACCGAGATTCATAGTTTAGTATGTAAAAAACGAAGAAATTAGAAAATTGCAACAAAAAAAGGAGGAAAGTCTGAAGGATTACGTCGGTTCGTTAACGCCTTAAAACCGATGGTAGTTGATCTAGATAGATCGCGATTATTCGTTGATAGATGGTTATTAATATCGCAATCAGATGTAAAGTTTTGTATTTAAGCTGTAGATATCTGCATTGTCTTTGTACAAAGTATGTAAGTATGGGATTGATTGGGAGTTGACCGTTTCGGAATGACAACTTAGGTTGTTGTTTTTTTTCAAATGATCAGAGTATAGTGTATATAGTTGCTGTTTTCTCCTTGGTGACGCGGAAAAAGTAATCTATGCAAACTTGTACTTATCTGTTGGAATTTATTCTATTTGTTTGTAAATTTTTATTTAACAAAATTTTATTTCCTTTTCCTAATGACTAAACCTTAGGTATATACTCGAATGAGGTAGTGATCGATCTCATCGCATGTCTATTCCGTTCATTACGGCTATGTATGTTGATTCAACACCTGTTGGGTTTATTACTTTTGGTAAAAGTTAGAAGATTCATACCCTATATCACTACTAGTCCTACTCTTTAGCTTATTCGAGTTAAGGTTTGAATGCAGTCATATGTGTCTATCCCATCATTATGGGGTGTGTATGGTCTTTGTCACCTTTTCTGGAATATTGGTATCGGTAGAAACTAGATAAAGTGATCAAACCCTTATAAGCCTTATAAATAAAACCTAATTTACCTTTATAAACTTATTACTCCTTAGCTCTAGTGGTGGAGATGTGTATCCTTGCCAAGCCTATGATAGAATACTCGTCACGACGAGCATTAAGGAGAATAGTTTAAATGTTACAATATTATTGTTGAGGAATTGAGCGGCTTTTAATTTTCCCTATATCGTGAGGAGTTTGGTTGTGTACTAGTAAGTTGATTGATAAATGCTTAACAGAAAACTTCTTAGGGATGCATTATTCAAATCATTACTAAAGCCTACTCTGAGGACAAGTAGTTATTCACAGTAGGAGGAAACAAATATGACATCAACTAACGTCATTTTATAGATCATTTATCTCCCAATGTAAATACCCCATTATGTTACCCCCCCCCCGCCCTCTATATTATTGCAAGAATTGATACTTAATCGTTTATATTTGAGATTTGCAGTAATTATAGAGTACTTTGTGAAGATTGGCTAAAAGACACGCATTTTGGAGCTTAAATGAGACCTTCGAGAAAAGTACTAATGATTTCTGACAGCCAATACGACGTATTATTCTAGACCTATACGACGTATCCAAGACTTTGACGAATTAAAAGACCATTGCATGACTTTGAAGAATACGCCGTATCCACATCAATGATACGATGTATATAATACTTTGGTCAACGAAGAAGAACCAACTGGTTTAACATCAATACGATGTATTCATCAGAAGGATACGGCGTATCCGTGCCTACACTTCACAAATCACCACGAAGGATTGAAGACCAAATATGTCGTATCCACGAAGACTCAATACGCCATATCGAAGGTTAAACATTGGAAGATTCTGAAAGATATCAATCATGGTCCCTACTCCAAGAAATCCCCAATATGTCGTATCCCACATCACCTGATACGGCGTATTGACCCTTTTCCAGACTCTATAAATACAAATCCCTAAACTCGGTTTTAGGTATGCAAGTGAAGCCTTAAACCACCAAGTCAACCAGCAGGCGAATAAAGGAGCATAGAAGGTTAGTAAAGAGCCTCAAGATCATAGGAAAACTCTTGTAATCTTTGCACAACCCAATACGCTTTCGGTTAAGGTTTCTTTTTTGTATCGTACATATAATGAAACACGTGTGTATTCCTGTACATTGGACTATCGCTTGATACCTTTAGGTAGTCAGCTAGGTTTATGAAGGTTGAATGTTTGGTTTGTTTATATGATTGCTTAATTTATTGTTGATTGTTGAATTTTTTTTGGGAACGGCAGATTTGTAGTACATGGCCCTAGCCAGAAGGCGTTCGCGAGCCACACCAACCAGGTTGGGGTCCAGCCCGCAGGCAATGGCACCCTTCCTTTACAACACAGCGAGAGGAAACCCCTATCGCCTCAGACAAGACTCGAACATGAGACTTGCCCTAGGAGGGTTTACAACACACTCACATACCCTTGGTCTTCTCCATATGCCCGTTGGTTGTTGATTGTTGATTATGTTTATCAATTTATACTTGTTTACATGCTTAAGTATGTGATCTATCATTCAACTGGGTCTAGTCCTACATATTTAGTGCGCTGCAACTTTGGTGTTATTTGGGCGTAGGCTAAGAGTCCGGTAGCTTTCCAGATCTGAGACTTTATTATATCTAGATTAATAGGATCACCATCTTATTCTGGCCTTTAGATTAGTAAGCTTAGTTGGACCGGCAGGTGACCTTTGGGATCAACGAGTACGTTCTTAATTAATTGGTAAAGACTTGGCCAATGGACTACTAGTATATAAATTGCCATTAAGTAGTAAGTGGGCAAAGTCTCTATGAGTAAGGGTTTAACAAGATCACTATTGCTTTAACCCCTAAGATAGATTATAATCAGCAAATAGGATGCTTTATGCGGATGCGTTTAATTGTGACAGAATTCTACGTGTCTAGGTCTTAGGAAGAAGTAACGCCTAAGTCTTAAGAATGATATGCCGCCTCGAGATAAGTATTCATTGCACTTAATAAACAAACCAACGTTCTAATTGGATTAATGATGGTTAATACAATTTTCTTATATTTGGCTAGACCGCTCTTGTATCTTTTGTCTGTTTGCTTGCGTGTGTTATTGTGTTTTAAATTGATCTAAGTTACCACAAACCTGTGACAATCTCTCAGGCTGAAAACCCCCTTTATCAGTTAGAATTAGGATTAACATAGGTTTAGCATAGGTTTAACATAGAATAGAATTAACATAGTTTAAATTAACTTAGTTTAGTTAACCAAAATATTGATAAAATAAAAGATTAGTTCTCGCTCTTAGTGATCGACACCCTACTTACCACGAAACTCCATCTGACCGGGTATACTGCCCGTTAACGTGTTGTTTTAGGTAAAGTCAGCAAAATATAATATTAGAACTTGAACTATCATAAATAATAACCTCACAATGACAAAATTAAGTTTTTGGCGCCGTTACTGGGCAGTAAAATTTTAATCTTGAATTTTATTTAATATTTTAGTTTTTAACGATAGATTAATCTAACCATTAGGATTAGTGTAATTTAGATTAATTAGTGTAATTTAGATTAGTGTAAAATTATTGTAAAATTTTATGTATTTGCTTGTATATTTGTTTATTTATTTGTTTTAAATAGTTTTATATACACTGTTTTGGGCGATAACCTGATACGACGTATCCACTTCCATTGGATATGGCGTATCCAACTTTCTTATCCAATACAGTGTATTCGTTCAAAAGATTAATACGGTGAATTCAGATCCATTGAATATGGAGTATTGATCATCTGATATAGTAACAGAACTGGTTTGTCGTATTTGATTTCCTGTTTTCTGTGTTCTCTCCCTTGAGGGCACATCCTACTGATTGTTTGTTCTTATTCTTAGGAAACCGTTTAACGAAGAAAGGAATCATGATGGCGGAACCAAATGATTATATTTCTGTTATCCGAAAGAACTTCCTCTCTAATCATAACAAAGGAAGAATGGTCGAGAAGAATTATAATACTTTTAATGGGATAATTGGAGAAAACGTGTTTAAACACATCGAAA
>BQNB010183164.1:0-12428 GCA_026074375.1 Tanacetum coccineum | reverse complement strand
CGTACCTAGAGACCAAACCAAGGGCTGACCTGAACTAATAATTTAAAGTATGTACAACCTGGTTTCTTAAAAGTCTGAAGTCATAAATTATATACATATGGTTTGACCGCGTTGACCAGATAAAGTTGACCTTTTTTTAAAACGAGAAATTATTTTCAACTGTCATTTAATTCAATTATAACTCAAACACACACTAGGGACGGGATTGCAAGTATTTATATTATTATTTTTCCGTTTAGTGAATATGTATTATTTATTCATAGGTTGCAGATAAAGCCTTTTGCATCATTTTTCGTGCCACTACCTTACTTCTATGTTATCATTGCTTAATGTGAGTTCATAGCCCTATGTTTTACTCTATCAATGATTTACAACTTTTAGGGTGAGAAACATGCTTTATTTTTACAAATTGGACATAAGTGTACATTTTACCATGATTACATGCTTGCCTAAGTAGCGATAACCCTTTGAGCCCATTATCATGAACTGTCAATTACTTTATGGGAGCGTGAATGTTATAAATAGATCTATTGGGGTTGACATCCCCATCCGGGTGAGTAGCTCTCACTGGTGTCACGGAGTGAACCAACGGATGTATACCATGTCAGATTCGAATGTTGCGGGTTAAAACATCATCACGGGCAATGTGGAAATATTTATATTGCATTCATACATGTCGAGCTTCGGTGTCATGAGCTTAGGGAAACGTAATTACATTTGTGATGTTTGTATATGTTGCATTATCATACACTTGAAATCTTACGGTCCTACATTTTATTTACATAAACCTATGAATTCACCAACTTTATGTTGACATTTTAAGCATGTTTTCTCAGGTCAATGATGCACGAGGTGCATAAGATACATTAGGATAGTATTTTGGGTGTCATGCATAAAGATTTAGAGTCATTACCGTTCAGGATGATTGCTATGATCTAGAATCTTTATTTTTAAATGTTGAACAATGTAAGCCGTTGAGCTTTGTATCAAACATCTTTAATAAATCCAATGTATCAAATTTTAAACGACTCATAGAGGTCGTTCTCATATCTTGTGCTTTTGATCTATAATGTAACGCTCCCGGATACACATTATTCTGATGCGACCCAATTTGGGGGTGTTACATTTATCACCTTATACTTTTTTATGTGTTTGAATATGCGACCTATCATTGAACTGGATCTAGTGATACAGACCAAGTAATCTAGATACCGAGATAGCTCTCCATATCGTGTTTCATATTACTGGACCAATAGGATCACAAATAACGTTTTGTCTTTATCTTTAAATTATGAGCTTAGTTGGACCGGTAGGTGACTAGTTTTAGTTTCAACAATCATGCTCTTAATTGACTGATAAAGATTGGAATAGTGGACTACCAGTATATAAAACACCGTCAAACAATAAGTGGGTAAAGTTCCGTTGGGCTAGGGTGTTAATAGGATCACCATTGCTTTAATTCTCTAAGATAGATTATAATTAAACTAAATGATGCTTTATGCGGATGCGTTAATTATGATAGGATTAATCATGTCTAGGTCTTAGGATGATGTCCTGTCTAAGTCTTAAGAATGATATGCCGCTTCGAGATAAGTAAATCATTGCACTAAAACAAACAAACCAGCATTGAACCGGATTTAATATGGCTAATACATTTTTCTATCATTTGGCTTTCCCATTTCTATCTTCTAATCTTCTTCTTTTGTGTTTATTGTCTATTGAATTGATATTTGTTTCCACCAAACCTGTGCAGTCCACTCAGGCTGAAAACCCCCATATCATTAACCACGTACAAGCAGGTTTAACCAGTAAATAGACTAATTAAAATACTGATAGAATATAGGATTAATGTTCCACTCTTAGTGTTTGACACCTTACTTACCGTGAACTCCATCTTGACGGGGTCACTGCTTGTTAAAGTGTTGTTTTAGGTTTGTCGACTAAATACAAATTTAAAACTTAATAATCAAATAATTGACCCTTCACGATAGCATATCAGCTAAAGGTGTTTGATAAAAGAAATGAATTAGTGTTATGTTGAAAAACAGGAGGATTTGTTTTTGCTCATTTCTAAGTCTAAACCTCATTTGGAGTGTTCCTAGTTGATCAAGTATCATGTACATACCTTTATTGAAAGATCCACATGTATCGGGTAAGAGGAAATTCAACAAGCAAAATTTCATAAAATGGAATTCGTGAGTGGCGCGCTGGCTAGGCGTTGATGCGTGACTAGTGCGCTAGAGCCACTGTATCTGTTTTACGGATTTTGGCCATCGTTTGTTATTTTAAGTGTTGTGAACGTTTATTTGTCATCGTAAAACATAAATAAGATCTTAGTTAATGTTTCCCCAACAATCATTATCATTTCTGGAAACCTAAATGTTTGGCGAAAATATTTTTGTTAATGAGTACTTTGCAAAAAGTATAACAAAAGGGTATGCAAGAATCATCTTTTAGGGATGTAAAGTGCCAGACATTTGACATGTCAGAGATAATACTTGCAACTAGTTTCTGATAAGGATGACTAGTTTCAGATTTGACAAACCACATAAATTGTATTTATAATTTACTCATTAAAATATGTGGAAGTTTGTTACAATTGGTGTTTCAAATTATTTATTCTCATTTTCATTTTAGTTTGCAATAAATTAATTGTCTTGTATTAAAAAAATGGGTTTTGCTAATTGTAGCACTAAGGATTATGTTTGAAAAATAAAAATATGCATAATTGTTAGTACATTAAGTCAGTTGAGAAATGTTAAATATAAATGTATGCAGTTACTATTAAAGGTAGAAACAATTATTGCATATCTGAATACTTTAAACATAGCCCTTAGAGCTACGTTCAACAATTTCTTAAAAATTATATGAACAAGGTTAGTTGAGTTGTCGTAAGTCACTACTTATTGTTATAAACTGAAAAAAGAAAATACTAATTAAATCGTTAACGATGAAATTGTTATTTTTAAAATTTAATAAAAATAAGCAGTAATAATTACAATATGTTTTTTAAACAATGTTTTCTCAACATGTTTCAAATCGGAAGGAATATTTTCATTTTAGTTTGTTTTAAAGTAAAACTATTTGTCTATCGTCATATACATGATAAATATATTATTCATGTTTTAGACAACATTAAACCCGCAATCACTTAACAAAGGAAAATCCTCACCCTACACGGATATTGCTAGAAGCCAAACCATCTAATGAGTATGTAAGAAAGTGGCTTAAACTTTTAGTTTTTGGTATGTTTCCTAATTTTAGTAGGTTTAGACGTTTGGCAATTAGGTAATTGGGTTCTTATAAACGGGGATCAATGACATTAGTTTTATTTATACATTTGAGTTAGAATTTTGGGTTTAGTACATGTTCGATTCGAATTTTGTATAGGTACTTACGAATTTAGTTTTGTATTTGGTTTGGTTATTTTATTAAGCTTCCGTCTCGTTTATTAAATTTCTTATTTTTTTGTTTTTGATTACCATCAAGTGGTATCAGAGCTAGGCTCGTTTAGTCATGATAAAAAAGAGAAAAAAACTTTGTTTAGAGTTCGTTTGGATTGAAGTTTGATTGTCTTTGGTTTAAAGGATCCATATTTGTGATTTAAATTCGAAGATACCATTGAAAATTTCTTTTGTTAAGGATCCGTTTTGTCATATTGGGCTTTTTGAATCGAATTTGGTTGGAATTCAGTGGTATAGGCCAATAAATACATACTTGGATTGTTTGTTTATGTGTTCGGTATTCGAATTTGAATCCGTTTGAATTATTTGAGTTGTAATTCGTATTATATATGTGGGCTATTAAAAGTTCCGTATTATATTTGGAGCGTTTAAATTATTAGAGCCCGTTCGTCAAGTTATTTATTAACTTTAACTTGTTTGACATAGATAATGTGAAATTAGACTGTAACATGAAAAGATACATAACTATTTACTTTATACTGGTTTTAGTTTATACATTTATTTTTAGCTTTATATTATTATCAAGAATTTACACACTTTTCTTTTTACATATGTAAGCATTGACTGACTTACATTTAAAACCTAATAACGTTAGAAAAATTAAAATTTTACAACCGTTTCAAATATAGAAAACATTAAAATTATTGCATGATTACGTCTTGATGAGGCCATGTGGAATGTGGGACCATGTAGTGGGTCTCACATCTACGTAATTCATTTATTGCATCATTCAATACATAAAATAATTTTAATTAATTTTTTCATATAACTTTATTTAGCAGTATCATCTCTAGTGTCGTAATGCTTGTTGAATTGAAAATATTGAGTTTATAGATACTATCATTAGCTTTTACTCTAATGAGAATTTTATGAATGTAACATAAGGCGCACAATACTTTGAAATATGTATTATAGTTCGTTTTTGAAATTTTAACAAAATGCGAGTTATCACGAAAATAGCTTTATATAAGCGTGAGATACGATTATAGTTAGGTTTGATAGCCTTTGAATTGTATGATTTTGAGAAGATCAATTGAATAGGCCAAAACAAAACCAAAGTATTTATAATATATGTTACATTTTCATTAAATCATCATCGAGTGAGGGCTGATGATGAATAATGAACTACTGATTATAAAATGAACCGTAAACCTATTTTCTTGTATACCAATGGAAATAACTTACTTTTATTTGGTACCTATATAACCTTTATTTCTTATTTCCTAAAGGTAGGGGTATAGTCTGTCTACATCGCACCTCTTTCATACCCTGCTTCTTGCGAGATTGGGTATTGTTGTTGTTGTTGTTGTTGATAACCATTATTGCTGATCTAAAAAATAATATGAGCAAAGTAACATTGGTTTCCAATCAAAATTAAAATTTAGGGTAAATTGCAAATTTTGACCTTAAACTTGATAGCAAATGCAAAATCGCGCATGAAATCAACTTTATTTCGATATAGTTACTGAATCATATGTGGCAGTGCAAAATAGCCCACGAACCGTTTTCTCTAACGATCCTCTTGTTATGTGCCTCACATGTCATGTACGTGAGGGCATTCATGTCCTTTGTCTTTTCCCGCTCAAGAAATACACATGTTTAATAGAATTGTTGCATGACACTTCCCAAGATTCACTAATTTAAAGGACTAAATTTGCAAAGATACTTTGGTCTATACAAATTGCCGTTCGCAACACACATTCCAGTCAACACTCTTTTTACAATTTTACACTATATGTTCTAGTCATGGTATTGATTTGTGAATGTGACAAACCCGCAACAATCAAAACATCATGGACTAACAGGAACCTAGGTCAACGGTTCTACTATTGTCTTATATGTGGTTTTATTGGGTGGAGTGAACCCCTGATGTTTTACCGAGCATTCGATGTGATCCCTGTCCTCTTGAGGGCTAGGAATGAGCTAGAAAAAGACCTGGAGGAGCATGTGTTGTTGATGAGGGGGAAGTATGCGCTAGTGAAGAAGCTCAAGAAGATGTTTGCTTTGAGTTAGATCTTTTTATCCGTCATCTTTAAGTTTTTTTAGTTTCGTATGGAAATCTTGTGTTGTCTTTTGGATATGCTTAATTTCAGGGTATAAGGTCATCCCTAGTTTGTATTGACCTTTTGATGAGAATAAAAATTTAAGTTTATGGCATAATAGTGGGATCATAATAGTGATTTCTTTTAATGAGTTATGCATGGTCATGTTAGTTTTGGTGGTTCATCAGCATTACTTGGGTGTTTGGATACAGAGTTTAAGGCTTTTGTTTTGAGCAGATGGCTAATACATCATTCAACATTATGTAATGATGTAGATGCATTCTACTGAATTATTGTCAATTTTAATCTTTATGCATAAAATTGACATTTTTTTTGCTAAAGCAACTGTGACTTATACAGTTAACAATTCATAGCAATCTACCTAAAATAATAAACAACAACCATAAAGTTAGAAACAAGTAGCATGGCAAATCAAACTGTCTTAATATGTTTATTGTGTTCAACAAACACAAGTAATAAACAAACCATAAATAAATAGTCTTAAAACATACATAACTATCAAATAAAAGTCATCATTGTTTTTTTATTGCACCATATTAATTCACTTGACACTCTTTCTTATCATGCTTGCTCTCTTCATCCTTTTACCTCTACCATTCATCCATCTAGATGACTTGTGCTTCCTGATGCCTCGGTTGTTTGTGATCCCAATGGATGACTAATGGTTGGCAATACCTCGTATGGTACTCCTTCATTTCTTGACCTATTAATGCGCGTCTTGTAAACTCGCAAAGAGTTTTACAACTTCTTAGGCAAAGTACCTAACCGTTGTAGTATAGTAAGGTAAGACTCGGGGGTTGTCATCGTTCTCTAGGGGAATAGGTTGGGAAGGCTTGAACATAATATAACAGAGGTCTAATGGTTGAGAGAAAATTATTTTTGGTATTTTATATTTTTAAAAAAACCAGGCAAAATTTTGGTTTTAGAGGTTGGTTTTGGTTTTAACTAATTAAACTAATAATAAATCTAAACTACTTTGGTGAAAACTATATGGTAAACAACATATTTAATTAATCATGCACTAATCCGTAGTTTGCTTCTCCTAATCCTATTGCTTTATCACACTTGTGATGATCTGTGTAAGTATTTCCTTAGTCATGAACAAATTACACGAAAACGCCGTCTATGTAATATTCCGTTAAGGCAACGCACAAGTAAGGTAGTATGAAGACTATTAGAAGGCCCCTAAGAGTACATTACATGCATTAAAACACTTAAGAGGGATCAACCATATTAGAGGTAAGGTAGTATGAAGATTGTTACCGATGGTATCCTTTCTACACACTCGCGTTTCCTTAGACATCTATGCCAATTTAATATCTTATGGCTAGTTTTCTAAAGCCTAACGTGCACATCCATCACAAGAGGCAATATTAAAAGGATTTACAAACTAAGTTTCATGCAATCATAAGTAAATACTAATGGATCTAGCCTAACATATTATATGGAAGCGAAGAACAAGAATCAATCAAATAACACATAGACATATTGAATGATGGAAGATAGAAGACTTCACTTGATTAAAACATGTGTTTAAGCCTGATACAAGAGGGTTTTGACACCCTAAAAATGACAATACAGTTGCTATAATTGACTTTTAATAATAGGGTTTGGTCCCCAAAAGTTACACACCTAAAACCCTAAAAACGAGTTTGTATATGTAGGAAAATAGGCGCGACCGCGTCACATTATAATCCTGACATTGTCGCCCCACCGAATCTTATAGGGCTATTTTAAGTCGGTTAGACCCTGACGCCATCGTAAGAATCCTAACGCCGTCCTTTGTAAGCTCTGACACCGTCATAAATGAATGTGACGCCATCTCCAGGCACTGTACGAGTTTTCTTGAAGAGATTTGGTGTAGAGTTGTAATCTTGTCTGCTTCTTCTCCAAATGAGCCCAAGTCACGTGTATTTCCTCCAAAACCCATCCAAATGCTAAAAACACAAAAAGGAACGATTAAGTACATAATTTAGACATATTGTACGATTTAGGGGGTTAAATGATCGCGAAAAAATGTATAAAATGTCACCTCATCAAATACCCCTACACTTGGGATTTGCTTGTCCTCAAGAAAATAAGATTTTCTACCTAGACAATAGCAATATTAGGGGCATTTAACCTACTTTTCCAAGATATTTTAAGACACAACCTTCTAGACCTCGTAATTAAAAGCACGGAAGTTATGTACTAGTACCTCACATAAGTGTTTGGATTCTCTCTTTCTCTCAGGTGTATAATGAATTATAACAATATGTGAAATGAGAAAATAACACTCATTACCTGTTGTAGCATATAAGTTACCATAGGCTTGGTAAAGGATCAAACCTCCACCGCTAGGCACAAGTACTAGAAATTACTATCAAATAGGTATTTTAAAGGGTTATGATGTTCGGGTATAGGTTAAACATCAGTAGCAATGGATGGGATATACATGGGCGGTGATGAGTTAATTAACCTAACTACAAGAATACATGTTGAGGCTTTGCTAAGCCAATACTCGACCACTCTAGGACTAAGATATACGAACTAAGACATACAAACTCTACATCCAACTCTTTCTTTTTCTTTTCTATTTTTCTCTAATTTCTTTTTATAAACACAATACATGACTTGGGGTTTATAAACATACCCCTCCACTTGAGTTTTTGCTAACTCATTACAATCAACTAATTACATACCCGAATTAAAAGGATCAATAAAACATGGAGCGTATTAAGCTCTAATAGGGGTAATAGGTGACTTCTTCCCCAATTCTTCTTAAGATAAAAACTACCATGATTCCCAATCATCTCAAAACTGTATACACTGATAAATGACTCGACTTAGCAACTATGTACTCATGCAATAATTAATTGGGTTTACAACAATGTACTAAAAGCGAGTACATACAAGGAAGGCTAAGACAATTTGGGTGTAACATTGGGTGTAAACAATGCTCTTCATTAATAATCGGGAGTCCATCAGAAAATTACAAGAACCGTGAAAATGATAGGCTCAGAGGGGTGTACTAAGAGTATCCTGCACTAAAAATGAGTAAATGGCAAGGGTGTGGGATAGTTATATGATCGAGGTGACCATAATAACAAATACATATTTAAAACATGGGTTTATCCTAGTGCCTCTTATCATTTATCAAATCTTAATTCTCACTATGCAGTCTCGGGATGCATCACAAAAATAAGTTCTAGAAATAAGCTACCGGTACATTCTCATATAATTTTAACTGATACCAATGCTCCAGAAAAGGCGACAAAACCACATATGCACGATCAAATCCATGAACGCGACACACATGATTGCTCATTCTTTAACTCGAGAAAGCAAAAGGTAAAATTATCTTAAGTATCAAAAATGGATTCCGGAATTCTTAAAGATCTAAAGGCGAACCTCACATTTTTAGGGTGGAATTTTTAGAGGGTTTTTGTGCTGGTCATATAATTCCTATCCATGAGAGGCTAATAATACTCAGTTTTCATCGGTATGTGTCATAAAAAAATTTAAATTTGGGTTAAAATTACCGTCTACGCTATGTTTTGATATATTACTCATCATTTTAAGGACAAAGCAAATGATAATTGAAGGAATAGTTTCTAAGTTTTATTTCCCTCCTACACTTAAGATGAACATTGTCTCCAATGTTCCTAAAAGTACCCGTAAACGAATAAAAGAGAAAAGAAAAAGAAACGAAAGAAACTAGTACTCCCCTGGTTTTACTCAATAACGGAGAAGACACGTATGATAACTGGCTAAATCGTCATCCAAGAGTCGTCCAATAAAACTCCTAAGAACTCCAAAGCTTCGTCTCATCAAATATAACCTGTAAATCAAAGACAGAAACAACTACACCCGGCGTAAAATCAGCAAGATAATGATATATACAACAAAACTTTTAGGGTTTATACTCTATGAAAGCAGTAAAGATAGAATGAATGTGCTAATGTGATCGTGGTTTTCTGCAGATTTTTAAGAAAATTACAAATTTTGGAAATTGTACAAAATTAGTTTTACAAAAATAATAGAAAATTTGAATTTTCACAAGTCTGGAGACGTGATGCCGTCAAGAAAAATCCTGACGCCGTCTCCAGACACTATGAAAAATTCACATTCGTTTTCTTGGAAAAATTTCTGCACGCAACTCCTATTAGTTATTTCCTAGAAAAATACTGCATAAACCTGAGATTAATTATTACAATCATATGACTCTAACAAACATGACTCAAGACGCGAATTAATCAAAAATAATTTATTTTATATGTTTGAAATGGTTCTTTTAAACCATATATTTTCTCCTACACTTATTTTATGCAAAATATCTTTGATTGTAATTAAGCCGAAGTTAAAGACAAAACAAAGCACGATTACATAATTCAAACATATAAAAACAAATGATAAAGAATTAAAACACACAAGACTCTTAAATGCAGGAAAACAAATGGATTGGGTTGCCTCCCAATAAGCACTTGTTTTTGTTCGAGTCACGAGCCTGACTCTACCCTTATTTGACAGATAAATAAGAGGGTTACCCTACACTTAAGGTCAAGTGCGGGTGATAGTAACGGTACACATCATTGTGGTAAGAAGGAGCCTTATGTTGAAAGAGTGGTTGTTTAATTATATGATCTAAATGGTATTTTTCTTTAATCCTACCCTTTTCTAATTTATTTGGCTTAACGAGTAAAGTAACTCCTCTTAAGAAATTATTCTCTATCACCTCCTAATTTGAAAAATCAACACCTAGGGATCCACTTTGTCTTAATAAGTCTGGTTTAAATCCATAATGTTTCTTAGGATCTTCTATACATGGGTGATAATAGCAGTATACATTCTTAGGGTGGAAAGACGCTACGTGAGGTGAAGGCGGTGTAGGAATGATCAAATTTTCTACTACCTTTATCATAAAACTATTCAGACTATGTGGTTTGATAGGTTGTTCGAGGCCTCTTTTTTATCCTATACTTACATCTAAGGATGGACAATTACGTAAGGGTTGTGGTTAAGGCTTTGGTTCATCAAAAATAGGAACTTCCTTATAACTAGTAGGAATGCTATGATTATCAAAACCTACATTCTCTAGTTTCATTAGGTTCAAAGGTTCTACCTCCATCGGGGTTCCTAAAGTCTCTTCTACTTCTTCAGGGTAAGTCACGGGCGGTGTGTATTCCTCAAATGATGGTAGGACTTGTAGGGTACTTTGTATGCACGGATCATCCACCTTATCCCTTATATCTAGACTACCTATAGGCTCATCGTATGCAATGGTATAATCTATAAAAGACCTATACCTAGGCACCTTAACCATAACCATCTCACATTCTAAATCCTCTTTATATGTTTCCTTAGGTTGTGACTTGGGCAATTCTATCGTATTATCCAACTTGTGGGTCATTGCTAAGGAGGTCTTCTCATAAGTTTGGTGCATTTTCTCACTTTCCCCAAGGTTTTCCTTATAAAATTTATTCTTCCAAAAATGATAAAATCTCAAAGAAGGTTCATTGGTCTCACTATCTGGTGCAAAAGGGGAACCTTTTTTCAAAGTTTCAGCTAACCATATTAATTTATCTAAATTAGAATAACTATAACTATACATTTTAAATAAAACTTTATTTACTGTATAAACAAAAGGGTTTTTATGAACAAATGGAATGAAGAAAAGATAGACTACGAGAAAGTAATTAATAGAAAATAAAATCTCACTTGATAGGAATCAAGCGAGTAGACCTAAGCTAGATAAAATTCGAAACCTAACTATTCCCCACGTAGCGGCACCAAAAACTTGATGTGGGTGTTGTGGACTCACCAAGAGTTTTACAATCCCCTAGGCAGAGAACCTAACCATTGTAGTGTAGTAAGGTAAGACTTGAGGGTTGTTATCGTTCTCTAGGAGAATAGGTTGGGAAGGCTCGAACAGAATATAAAAGAGGTCTAAGGGTTGAGAGAAGATTATTTTTGGTATTTTTATATTTTATAGAAAGCAAGTAAAATTCTGGTTTGAGAGGTTTGGTTTGGTTTTAGCTAATTAAACTAAATATAAATCTAAACTACTTTGGTGAAAACTCTATGGGTAAACGAACGTATATACTTAATCATGCACTACTTCTCAGTTTGCTTCTCCTAATCCTATTGCTTTGTCACACTTGTGATGATATGTGTAAGTATTTCCTAGGTCATGAACATATTACACGAATCCGCCGTCTATGTAATATTCCGTTAAGGCAACGCAGGGGTAAGGTAGTATGAAGACTCACAAGGCCTATAAGAGTACATTACATGCATTAAAATACTTAAAAGGGATCAACCATATTAGGGGTAAGGTAGTATGAAGACTGTTACCGATGGTATCCTTTCTACACACTCGCACTTCCCTAGACGTCTATGCCAATCTAATATTTTATGGCTAGTTTTCTAAAGCCTAATGCGCACATTTATCACAAAAAACAATATTAAAAGGATCTACAAACTAAGTTTCATGCAATCATAAGTAAATACTAATGGATCTAGTCTAGCATGTTAAAAGGAAGCAAAGAACAAGAATTAATCAAACAACACATAGACATATTAAATGATAAAAGATAGAAGACTTCACTTGATTAAAACATGTGTTCAAGGCCGATACAATAGGGTTTTGACACCCTGAAAATGACATAAACAGCTGCTATAATCGACTTTTAATAACGAGTTTGCATATATAGGAAAACGGGCACGACGGCCTCGCGTTATAATCCTGACGTCGTCGCCCTGCCAAATCTTCTAGGGCTTCTTTAAGTCGATTGGATCATGACGCCGTTGCCAAAGTTCTGACGCCGTCCTTTGTAAGTCCGGACACCGTCACATATAATTGTGACGCCGTCTCCAGCCACTGTACGCATTTTGTTTAAGAGATTTGGTGTAGAGTTGTAAT
>BQNB010183163.1:0-12428 GCA_026074375.1 Tanacetum coccineum | reverse complement strand
TTCTTTTGTGAAGAATAAGAGATGATAATGTTGTTTACGAATTAGGATGCTAAACAAAGTTTATTTGGAAAACTTAAAGGGTTATAAGAATAACTTGCGCTTTTTCTTCCCCGAAGCTCTTAAAATAATTAACTATATGTGTTCTCTTTAATTTTTGCAAATTAGAGTTTTACTCTTAAAAGTCTAATCAACATATTCAGAGAAAAAGCTTTATCAATGATGAGTCAAACATCATTGGTAAATAAGAATTTTAGTTCGAGTTTATACTTTGGTTTTCTAAATACGAAATTTTTACTATTTAAAAAAAAAAAAATCTATGTAGTGGATAAAAAGGATGCAAGTTATAAATCCTTAAGTGTTAATAATTAATATACAAACTCTATCGCAATAAAGTACATGGGCATTTGTCGGTTAGCTCCCGATGTGACATCGAAAGAAAGGATGGAGGATGCATATTTAGGGTTGGTATCATAATAAAGTACGCGAGCTCTTGTCGGAGGTGAGGCCGATGTGTCGTCGAAAGAAAAGTGATACCAATTCCTAGCCTAATAATGTAAATATATATATAAAGTTGCAAAAGTTAGAAAAAAATTAGTAAAAGTTTCATTTCTAAACCAAGGTATTCTTTTGAGCTAAGGTTTGCAAAAGTCTACAAGATTTTCATCGGAAGTTATACGTTTGCGGTTAGTATTCTCGGATGGGAGCCTTAGCACTTACCCGTTGACGGGGGATTGTAGAGAGAAAAGTCATTCATGGGAACAGTGAACCAACGCTGTCCTTAGCCTAATGTAGGTTTTTGTTTGCTTTGCTAAGTGATTAACATATTAGCCCAAAAGGCCCATGTGTAAAGCTTGGTCGGATTTCAACTATCTAATATGTGGATTTAATGGTTTAAATTAATTTGAACACACACACCTAAATATATGATTTATGTCGGGAAGAGGAATTCACAAGTTGTAATTATAAGTAGTCTTAGCATCTTAGTTCGTAATTAGCAGTGATCTTATTTTTAAGCTTAGCATGGGAAAAGTGAAAAATCGGGGATGATGAAGTTATCTTTTAGACACTTAATTGTGCTTTTTGTTCTATGATCCTAAAAGTTACCAATGAGGTAATGAAAACAATACATTATGTCAACACAAATAAGTTGTAGTTAGGTAGTTAATTATCAAGAAAAATCATAAAAAGAGAAAAATCTTAGAAAATGGGAAGTCGGGTGTTTTATAACTTGTGATCTCTTAATTCTCTCAACAAAAATCTTTGCTACTTTTCAAAGGTTTAGTTTGGGGAAGTTTCGAGATATTTGGTTATAAGGCATGTGATATTGCGTGAGGACACACAATCGTTTAGTTTGGGGAATTTTGATAAGTGTAAAATACACATATCCGTTTGTACCTAAAATAACCCAATTAAACCCAAAACAGACCAAAAATAGCAAAAATATGCTTGTATTTGTGTTTTGTGTGTGCAGGTATGGATAAGTCACAAATCACAAGAAAACAGTCAAAAATCGAGCAAGCACGGACACGAGAATCAGAAGAGTACAGAGCCGAAGCCAGAAAAGCCAAAACCCTAGCCCATGTCCTTTTATAACAACCACAAGGGCCAATCTTGCAAATTCGAAAGTTATTTATAACTAGAAAGAGAGGAAAGAAAGAGAAGGACCACTTGTGCAAACTTCCCAAACTCCAACAGTTTTAACTGTCGAAAGAAGGGCGCCAAAGGTGTTACTGTTCACCCTTCGTCCCAAAAGTTACCATCCAGTCAAAAACAAAGGGGTTTCTCAAATTAAAGGGCTAGATGGTCAATTTAGAAGCTCATAAGTGCAAGGCAAGGGTCAAATCAGTCTTTCCAAGAGATTCATTAGCCCAAGTTCAAGCTAAAGCCACGTCAACAATGGTGAAAGCACAAATTTATGTGGGTTTTTGTGCTAAAACCCTCACAAAAGAAGCACAAACGTCACATCAATGGAATGACACGCTGGCAATCCTCAGGTGTCCTCAGCTTGATCAAACGGCCACAAATGAAGCTCAAATGATTGAAGAAATGATTGGCCAGGATTGAAAGTTTGGAGAGCAAGGCTAGAGATCCTAGAAGCTTCCTCAAGTGCTATAAATAGAGGCCTTTTCTCACACACAAAGGAGAGTTTTAGTTTTTTTTATATATCTAGTTTTTAGAAATTTAGTCTAGCTTAAATTCGTATTTTCCTTAAATGTAATTTTTCCTTTTTCAAGTAATGTAATCAGCTTCTTTAATTAATGAAATTCAGTCTTTAGTATTTTAAATCTCATTTTCTAAGCTCTCATCTAAAGTCATAAGCTCTCTTAATAAGCCATATTGTCTCATTAAGCCATTAAGCTCATAATAAGCTCTTTCAGTCTATAAGCTGAAATAGAGCTGTTTGAATTCAGTATTAATCTTATCTAAACCTTAAATCAATTAAATCTATTATGGATCTTACTAAATTTGAGCTTTTGGAACGATAAATAAGTTTAATCTTTCATGGATCTTATTGGATATGAGCTTTTTGGAAGGGGATCTTAAATTGGAAGAGATCCCAAGGACTTATACCCCTAGTCTTATCTAGTAAGGCTAGGTACGTTGTAGCTGCCTTATTGGTCCTCTTTGTTTAGCTAGAGGAGTTGTAAGATTTCTCTTTTCAATTTTTCCTTTAAACGCTAGTTTTTAAATAATGATGATTATGCTTGCTAGTTAGATTCTGCCTTATTTGCTTATTCCTTAGCTATTAGTGTTTAAAATATCTTTACTAGTGCCTTGATTAGTTATATGTCTCATCTGTTTTGCTTAAATAGTTTATAGATCATTCGTTTGCTAATTGTCTATCATAAAAACTCTAAAACTAAAATATTTAGTTTAATTAGTTTAAGATCTTAGAATTTTACTTATTCAGGGAGAGATAAGCGCGAGCCGAGATTGATGAAGTTTGTTATTTAAGCTAGTTTTTATCTGTATTTGTGGTGGGGTTAGTTCATTAGATTTCGCTTAATTTTTTTTTTTCAATCTGGCAAAATCTAAAAGGGGTTTTTGGTTTTAGTGCACTCTTAATTGCACTGAGCTTACTAACAAATTTAGTTACGCTGAACCTTTCACTACCAGTACTAACATAATTTGTGCCTGTTACTTAAATTTTAGCTTGCCCAAATTCAGTGTATTACGTTTAGACAATAGCTTATTATGAATTTAGTTTAGCTTATATTTCTTTAGCTATATTCATAGTCTTTAATTTCTGATCTGAATAAGTCAAATCGCATCAACAGTTCATATCAAGAGAAATACTGCTGAAATTTTACAGCTAAACCATTACTAATACCAGTTTAGTACTAGGCTAACCTTTAGCCTAGTTTAAGTTCAGTAATTTTTAGGATTTATCTTATCAATTCAGTAGGACTTGAGTTTTATAATATAGCTTAATATATTTACGTCTTTAATATTTGTTTTCTAGCTTATTAGTCTTCACTTAATATTGCTGTCAAAAGTCAATAAAAAAAACCTCGAAAATTCCAAAACATTACTTAGAACTTTAGGATTTAAATTCTGTTAATTTAGCTTATGGTTCTAGAGTTCTAGCTAATTAGATAGAATATAAGTAGTTTTCTAAGTCCTTAAAAGTTTTAGAGTCTAGTTTTAGCTTTTTAAGCTTTAAGCTCAATTGGAATTGTCTTCTCTTGCTTATGGTTTTTTGAGTTTGCTTAAAGTTCATGCTAAATTTTTAGTGTTTAAAAATTCCGTCTAGTAAATTTCTTTGCATTTTAGATTTAAGCTTATCATATCGCTTTCTAGATCACGATGCCCCTTTTCACATTAATCGTAATTTGAGCTTAATATAGCTGTTTTGGTAACATCTCCTGAAACCCCTAGTTTTCTGTAACAGATTATTGAAGAAGCTCTTTTTAGAGCTTATCTTGAGTTTCAGACTTATAGTGCTTGGTAAAGTTGTTCTCCCTAGCTTCCTTACAACTTGTCTCTTTTAAGTTTTTGAAGTGATAAGCACTTTTAGAATTTAAAAGCTTAAAATTGGACTTAGATTTTGTGTCGGGGTTAGGTTCTCCAGGACCATACTCAAGTTTTTCAATTTTAGTTGTTTTCCAATTAATTCTTGCCCGTTAAAAGTTTTAGCCCGTTAGTCCTTAAGTCTTTTTCACAATTAATCCTTAAGTTAGTTTTCAATTAGTTTGTTAAGTTTTAATTAATATTAAGGGGTAAGTTTTAATTAGTTTAATTAAACTTTTATGAAAAGATAAAAATTAGGGCTTCTTATTTTAATAATTTTCACACTTTCTTTATCAAGAAGAGAATTTTAGTTTACATTTTTAGGGAGTAAAATTTGTTACTTTGTTTAACAGTCATTACCTTGATGCTTCTTAATTGTAAGTAGTAGCTCATCCAAATACGTTTTGCTTCATTCAAATCAGAATCCGAACTAAAACGTGGTTTCAATTTCACTAGTCGTTGGGGAAACGACCCGGGTGATCATACTTACCCGGTTAAACATACGTAATATTATATAATAATAATATATTATTATTTTGATGTCTTGACTTTTACCTTGGTTAAAGGTGAATAAGTTAGAATTTATACCTAAGTAGTATTATTATATATTTTTATAGTACGTAAAAACTACAATCAAACGTGAAATAGGATTTGACTTCAAATCGACGTTCACTTCGTTAAAGAGTTTTTGTAACACATCGAGAGTGTCATGTTTTTATCAAAATTCATCAACCGTCAATTCATTACTGAACCAAAATCGATATGCCAGTATGTCACAAGTTATGATCATATAGAATCTCGCACGTCACCGTACAAGAGCTTGTTTTTGATGCAGGGCTCAAGCAGATTTCCATCTTCATTGTTGAAACGATTAGAAATCACTCGGATGTTCTGGCAAATATCACAATGATATTGCGTAGGACTCATGATAACAAACTGTGATTATGATGCTGGTTTCAACATGTGTTAAAGGAATGTTCCTAATGGATTTTTATTGATCTCTTGGCTCTAGACTCGATTAGTGCATTTTGGTTTTAGTACTCGGAGGCTGGAGCATATTGCCACCTATTCAATATCAACAATCTCGGAGTGAGATGTCAATAGATAACGTGTGTATCTCCGTGACAAATGAGACAAGTTTCTGTTGAGAGAAACCCGAATGGCTGGGAAGGGTTGTGCATTGCATCACTGGGTCCATGATGTCATTTTCAATGTCAGCAATCAACTTGTGATTCTGACAGCATATGTATTGACCCGGTTTCTGCCTTAAGTTGTGTGGAGGGCTTCTTTCTTTAGACCCTTTATCCATACATTTCTTTTTCATTCTTCAACGCCTTCAATGCTTACCAGGACGTCATTACTAACACCTTGTTGTGATTGTTCCAGTGTTAGCTCAATCTTAGTCGGCATTATTCCCATATACATTCATCTTCAATCATACCTAAGGACTGCTATTTCTAACTTTGGATTATCCTTGGGTAGATCCTCCGGTTCTGGTTGGATCATAGTTGATCCGAACCAAACCACCTTTATGACTTCAGATCATCGTGAAATTAAATGTTGGTATAAAGATACGAACATAAAACCTTTCAGCACATTGAGTCGATTAGATCATATTTTAATTACATTTTCTCCCCTTATTTTAAATAATAAACACTTAGTTTTTGAAATACCTTATGATTAAAATATGTCTTGAAAAATCTGTGGGAGAAAATATGGTCAGCATGAATGGTTTGGAACATTTTGATAATGTTTTGAATACATAAGAATGGTCGTTGTTGATGTATCCAAGAACATTAAAACTTTGTTTTTCGAAAAACTCCCCCTCAAAAATAGGACCAATTGAGAAATTATTGTCTTTTGAAAACATTGTGAGGGTTGGAGTGTTGAACACACAATTTTGAAGAATTATGAATTGTCATCGAGAAATTCTTAAAAAATCGTGTTCAACTTTTTGAAAAACCAAATGTTAGAGGACTTCTCTTCTAACGTTAAGGGTAAGCGCACTGAAACGTACACTATCCTTTTTCTTGAGCTAAAAACATTGAATGTCTTGTAAGAACAGCTCAAGACCGAGAAACGTTAATTTCTCTTTGAGTATAAATTATAAAACCTGCTTGTATTTGAAGTCTGGGTTTGTACTGATATTTGCATACATCAATCTTTTAAAAAAATTTATTTTTTACATAGCCAGTTAGAATTAGAAATGACATGTTTTGAACTATTTGCAACTCTCAGCTCGAACTTTATTTACACACCGTGTCAATGGTTAATCGACATTTCTAAGCAAACGTAAATGTTATCGATTCCAAGAGACATTCGAGAAGAATGTTTTTGAAAATTTTCTTCTGATTTTCTGATTTTGTATTTTCAATATATAGACATGTTGTCCTCAGCAATGCTATGTGAAGGTTGGAAAAATAAATCCCAACTCTTGCGTAGATGTAGCTAGATCCTTGTTTTGCTAAGGAACAACATTTGGCACCAGCTTTGAACTTGACTGTTCAATTGCTGTTGGTCTTGAATTCCCGAGTTCTGACCTGTTATGTCATAAGTCATTTGATGAAAGAGACGAGGCCTGAACTGATGTAACAGACATTCATTTAAAATTGAGGAACGGCCTGAAGTGTTATTTCAGCAGACGCCATTTGACATTAACGACCGAAGGGCTATGAACTGCTTTGTTCAAACGTCAATTTATGATCATCAGATCAAATTCCTTGCACCCTGTTTTCTGAGGATATCTGTCAATCTTCGCCCTACCCAAACTCTGAGTCCTTCCTTTATAGGATTGAACGATGTACCTTACTTAAGAGAGTACCTGCACTGACATCAAGAGCTTGTTTGCTTTCACATTGGTTAGTGATATCGCATTTGAAACCATTGGGGGTTCACTATCCACCTTTGTTGTGCTAGTGGCGAATGTGTCTTCCAATGGAACCATCTAAAACACTTTTTTGAAACTCTACCCGTCGGTTTCCACTTAAGACAAGATCTAGGAGTCATTGTTTTCTTATGCACAACGGAAGTGTTTTTGATTGAAAACCTATGTCCTTTTGGGATCTGTCTTTCTGGTTTCTTGTGCAAAAACCTTGGTTTGCTCTACGGTTTTTTCTTAGTATTGTCTTAATTGGATGGAACCTTAGCACGGTGGAATTGACTTCTTTTAGGAATTTTATTACACAAGAATCATGATTGGCATTAAAGACACATTTCTGACATGTCGAGCAAACAAAATGTTTGGAGTCAGAAAATTCTAGAATTCCTAGAGTGTTCTATGCCTTTTTCTTAGCCTCCTCTAGGTAGTGATTATGAACAATGTCGTTTGAGCTATACCTAGATGACTTGGTGCAATCATGTTGATGAGGTTTTGCAGGCAGATTCCTTCCCTTAGGCAAATGATGTGTAGTGACTGGTTTTGACAAGTCGTTGTTCACATCAACTTGGGAGGCAAACTGTGGTTTTGAAATTCTAGGTCTTTCAGACTTAAACGCAGTCGGTTGTCTAACAACGGATTGGTTTTTGAGTGGTTGTCCAACCGGTTTTCCCAAGATTGATGGCTTTGCAAACTTAGTATTCACACTATTTCCTGTTAGTTTCCTTAACTCATTTTTTAATGCTGCAATTGCAAACCCCTTTTTCTGAATCTGAGCTAGTACATCAGCATTTTCATTAGACTTTTTGTTCAGTTGTTCCATTAAAGAGTCATTCTGGTTTTTGGTCTGAACACGTGTACTTTTGATAGAATCAAAAAGATCTTTGTAAGTCTGTTTCAAATGCTCTTTTTCCTTATGTAACTGCTCATTCTCTGCAAGTAATTTAGCCACACTATGTTCCAATTCGATGTTTATTGTTTCACTTACATCGATGTCATTTTTAACCTTGGCTTCATTACTTTTTACATTCAAAAATTGACCTTGTTGCCCTTCTTTTAAAACTTGATTTTGATATTTAAGTTCAAGATTAATACAATGTGCTTCGAGTTTTGAAAAATCTTTTTGACACTGGGCAACAGTCTTTTTGAGACAAACATTTTCAGACTCGAGTGATTGATTTGAGAGTTCAGTTGTCTTGTCATCAGTTAATTTAGCAGGCAAAGGGACACATTGTCAAACATTGTTCACACTAATTCTGGTCAACTTTCCTTGATTATGAATCAGGTTGCTCAGTATGCTGTTGTCTTGTAGCAAAGATATTGATTTCAGCAGTCGTTTGTACCTCAGCCATTGGCTCTTCATTATATATGGGTCTGATATCTGCATCATCAACATGTGCATCATTCCCTGATCTGCTGCTTGTATCTTGCTCTTTTGACTCTGTCTCATTGCTTTCAATGATAAACTGAATAGGCAACCACTGCATCCAATGCATTACTCGTAATTAGGCTTTTCCTCTGTTGTTGATTTGTCTTCATTCACCCTTCTTTTACATACTCCATTTATTTGTGCTCCTTTCACCAATCGACTTCTTAACAGAATTCCATGTTTTGATCATGTGTCCACGGAAATCTGGAATATCGAGTCGAAGTGTCTTGTAGGAATTTGTTGCGGTGTCATGTCAACATATCATCATCCAATAAAACCGTGACATCTGAAACTGTGTCCAGGAGTAACTTTTAAAAGCAGACATGGCTCCAATCTCGTGAAATTCTTCGTTGTCAAGTTGCTTTTGTATTGACTCCCATGTACAGGAACATATGGCCGTGAAAGTCTCTAGATCTTTACCAAAGAGTGTGTAAATGCGCGTTTGAATCCCTCCTCGTTCGACTTCCTTTTGAAGTCCGTTGTTTGAAAGACACTTAGTGTGAATGAAGTTGTTTGAAAAAAAAACCAACACTTTCTTTGATTAGTCCTTGAATTAGTTGCATTTTGTTGTTTTTCCGAATCTGAACACGAAGATAAGGTATCTTTCCTTTTCCATTTATTAGGAATTATAAGTGTGAAAATTTTGTTGGATCTTAAGTGATTGTGTGATTGATGTTTGGTTTTGAATACAATGAGCGATCACGTGATTTACAAGTCTATGATTAGAACCGATAAAAAATTACGTGGATTTTACAAAATCATAGAAAATCGTGAATGATTTAATTCGAATCAGCGCCAATGTTTTAATTGTCTAAAAACGATAATTTTTGCTAGGGTTAAGCAGTTTTGTTAAATAGGCTCACCAAACTGAAACGGGCCTAAAAATACAGATGGGCCGTGAGCTAGAACAAAAACAAGTCTAACACAAATTCCAAAAAACTGAAAAATGTCAATAAATCATAGTAAACGAGTGTTTTGGGCCTCAGAAAATCCTTAACCAGCTAAAGGGTGGTTACAGCGTGATCCGTCTCGTTTTTCTCTTCGATTTGAGAGGTCACGGGCCTGAAACGGACTTACGGATCAAAAGTTATGGCTGTTTTACTGAAACCCTTTTCTTCACACAAAAAATTCTTAGTAAACCGCTGCCAATTAGTAACTCGCTGTTTGATAACTCGCCGTTTAGCAACTCGCCGTTTAGCAACTCGCCGTTTTTAGCAACTCGCCGTTTTTAGCAACTCGCCGTTTTTAGCAACTCGCTGTTTTTAGCAACTCGCCGTTGACCTAGTCAAACCGCCGCCTGACAACTTCCTTAAAACGTGGATCTTGTCAAACCGCCACGAAGAATGCCAAGTACGAATTTTGCAAATTTTCACTAAATGAGCTTATATACCCCGTCACGTTAAAGGTACGCGCGTGATATTTAACTAGGACCCGGGCTCGGGTTTTGCTTGGGATTAAACCCAAAACATATACAATATTAGATTCACTATCGAGCCCGATTCCCGATAATATCCTATTATAACATTAACTAATTAGAGACCGAAGCTCCATCGTAGAGTGACCAAGCTTCCTTGTTCGACTTAATAAATTGAGGCTAACAAAAGGCGAGGTTATGAATCTCAACTGGTAGGTAGTTGTAAAAAATATTCTGAAATGAAAGCTGACGACCTTATCACAATCTTAACCGGGGAATGTTGATATAGTAAAATGATAGTAAACAGCCACGTCACGTAACCTAAGTAAATATGTTGAGTCTTAGGAAGATTGTACTCTAGAACTTTAGTTTTAAGAGTTTAATATTGTTATGCGTTTGATTGGAAAGTTTGGAATTATTGTATCACCGTTCGTTACCATATAACAGATGTTCATTCAGTAAAATTTGTCGGAGGGCTAGGGACACTTTAAATCGTTAAAACCAACCTAAAAATAACACAAACAAACTCAGTACAGCACGTATAATACCAAGATGGAAAAACCCCTTAATATGAAGCCCCTAGTATTGTGATATGATATAATCGATTTTAGGCAGTTTTTTGATACAATAGCCTGGAAAGTAAGCTCGAGAAGCGTTAATTAAAGTTATTGTCTTGTAGGTTTTAAACAAGTTTTTATTACTTTTCCAAAATGTTACATTTTCAGACCCTGGGTTTGAAAAGTTACAAAAATAGTTTTGGAGTTTGCTCTTTTCGACTTTGGTCCCTAACTTTGAAAGATATAGCCAAGTAAATTTGGACTTTTCAAAAGTTGACATAACTAGACCCCTATAGTTTAACTTTTGATATTAACCGCTTTAGTTATAAGTTCATAAAGTTTCGATATATACCCTTGCATGGATTATAATTACCAAAACAAGTCCAAATTGCCATGCAAGCTTAATGTGAACATTTCATAAAGATATTTATAAGTTATAATAACTAAAATTTGACTGTTTTAACGTTAACTCAAGTTTTAGAATTAACGATTTTGTTAAGCTAGGAAGCAAAAAGGGTCAAATTAGGTGTTTTTTAAAACGGGTAAACACGCAGGTTTTATGTTCAAATTCCTTCATTAATCATTTAAAGTGGTTTTTTTTAACATTAGTTAAGCATGTTAGGATAGATTATACATATTATATTTAATCATTATAACATTTAGTTTTAAGAAAAACATAAAATTAGGGTTTCGGGTGTACGGTTTTGGATCAAAATGGAAAATGAGCATGAATTGAGTTATGAAACTTTAACAAGAGTATATTTAGGATCATATGAACATTATAAGGGTGTAGTAGTAGAAGTAGAACATTCAAAACCTGGGTTTGAGCTTCAAGGAGCACAAATGGTGGAAATGGGTCGTTTCGGGTAGTATTTCCACTTGTACGCCTTGTATCTTCACTCCAAGGCTTCAATTCTTTAGGGCTTCACTTCTTGAACTTCTTTAATGATCCTAGGATCATAAGGGAGCAAAGGATTTATGCTTATAAGGGTTATAGAGGAGGAGGTGTGGTGCGAGTTGTAATGAAGGATTTGAAGTCCTATTTATACTAGTTCAAGACCAAGGTGACTAAGGAAACTCATATCTCTGATCTAGGACACTTGGACAAGCTAGAGGGTGATTAGGATCAGCTATGAAATGTGCTGGATAGGCTAGAAGTTAGCAAGAAGGTGGTGGAACCACCATGTGCTTGTCGTGGCATATCTAGGGACAAAAGGGGCATTTTATGAAGCTTGGAGGCCAAGGGAAGGTGAGATGTTTATAGTATCAGCTGATATAATATACTAGGAGTGCATGTGCATGGTTTAATTGCAAGAGGAAGGGCTTAAAATGGGTAAATATTGCAAAAAGGGGTCACGGGTTCATTTGAGCTCATTAGGGTTCGAATTGCTTTTCTAGGCTTGGATTTCGTACACATTGATCATGTAATGATAGATTTATGTTCTCAAGGTTTGTATCAAGGATTATTAATGGAAATTAGCAAGTGGTTTGGGTTAAAACGGGTCAAAAATGAGCAAATAAGGTCGCGGGTTCTCATAGGGTGCGATTAGGGTTTTTAAGTGTTTTTAAGCTTGGATTTCGAGCATGCTTGCAATGTGAATGTTAATATGTGTTTACAAGGCTCATATATTGACTTATTAATGAAAAATAATGGGTGGTTTGGTTTGAAATGGGTCGGTTTTGAGTAAATTAGGTTACGGGTTAGATTAGGGCTCGTAATGGTTTCTTTAGGGTTTCTAGCTTTCTATTTCTTGTATATTGCCAAAGTAATGATGGATAATGAATTGTAAACTCACTTTATGGGTTTACAATGGCTCTTGATTACTTATTTGAGATTGAAATGGTTAAAAACAAGAAAACGGGTTGAATGATCATTTAGGGTTCATTTAGGGTTTCTCGGATTTGATTCTTGTATAAATGAAATGAGATTATGAAATAGTGATGGTATATGATTGTAAAATAAGTTATTACAACTTAATTGAGTGTTGGTTTAGGTTTATAATGGATAAAAATCGATAAACGGGCTAGGGTTTACTATTTAGCTCGAGTTAGGGTTTAGGGTTTTAAATTAGGTTTTTAAGTGTAAAAATGTGTATGAAAGTTTATGAATAGAATAATTAGGGTTTACACATTGTATATTGA
>BQNB010183162.1:0-12428 GCA_026074375.1 Tanacetum coccineum | reverse complement strand
GACACAAACCGAAGTCACCAATAGAGCTATTAAGCGTATCTTAGAAAGGTTGATCGGATATAACCCAAAGGATTGGTCAGAAAAGATCAATGATGCATTGTGAGCATTTAGAACCACTTACAAAACTCCAACAGGATGTACCCCCTTTAGAATGGTTTACGGTAAAGCTTGTCATCTGCCGGTAGAGATTGAACATATAACATATTGGGCATTAAAACTGTGTAATATGGATCTTACGGCTTCTACGAAAAATCATTTCATGGAGTTGAACGAGTTAATGGAATTACGAGATGGAGCATACAAAAATACTCGAATCTACAAGGAAAGAACCAAGAGATGGCATGACTCTAGACTCCGCGGAGATAAAGACTTTAAAAATGGGGACAAAGTCTTGTTATTTAACTCTTGCTTGAAGTTACATCCGAGGAAACTCAAATCAAAATGGTCTGGACCTTTCATTGTACAAACCGTATACCCATATGGAGCCGTATAAATTATCGATAAAATAGTTCAAGCTTTAAGGTCAACGGCCAAAGGTTAAAAAAAATACTATGATTGAAGTTTCAATATGGAGGATAACGAGATCATTAAGCTCGACGAAGACATACGTTGAATAAAGAGAATGGAAGGAAAAAGTCTAACTTAAAGACTACCTGAAAGAAAAGTGCTTACCGGGAGACAACCCGACTGTTTTTAATTGTTTGAAAAATTGTAAATTGTAATTGTTTTATTGAGTCTGTCTTCCCAGACACTCAATACGGCGTATCGAACCTCTATGGA
This sequence comes from Tanacetum coccineum, assembly GCA_026074375.1. Taxonomy (NCBI): domain Eukaryota; kingdom Viridiplantae; phylum Streptophyta; class Magnoliopsida; order Asterales; family Asteraceae; genus Tanacetum; species Tanacetum coccineum. The sequence continues at coordinate 11,648 of BQNB010183162.1, read as the reverse complement.
TACGTTGTATCGAACCTGTCTGGACGTTATCAGTCTTTAATTTCTGCATTTAATTTCTGCAAAACATTTGTTTTTACAGGATGCAATACGAAGTATCCTTGGGTTTGGGATACGGCGTATTGACCTGCTGTACAATGTGTTTAATTATTTTCCTGCATTGTAACCATTGTATAACCGAGATAGGAATTGCACTTTTATCTTCTAAACTTTTATGCAAGACCTTGCTATAAGGAAATCAACGATATGGTATACTCTAAAAAAGACGTGTATTGAACTCGTACGAGCATTCTGACGCCTCGTCAACACACTTTTGCTCAAGAACTCAAATTGGAGAATCATCCCGAGCAACATATCAGGGGAGTTCCTCGTTCTAATTCTATTTCCCATTTTCATTAACTGTTTTATCTATACAACGAGGACGTTGTATAATTTAAGTGGGGGATGGAGAATTAGAACACCTACTTGTCCTTTCTTTTACAAATAATATGCTATATGCTTAAATCATGCCTTTTTTTCTAGCATAACTTTTGTAAAAATTACTAGTTACATGACCTCGCACACTATAACCCTTAATATCAAATTATAAGAATTAAGCCTATTCCGTTTCCAAACGTTTACTAAAAGTTCCACAAAAATTATGAGTATGCCGGTGATGTAGTAGACTTTAGAACTTGGCTTGGTATATCACTCAAGACCACAACGATGAGTACTATGGACTTTGATGGAGAAACATGTTTAACTGGTAAATTTCTAGGAATACAACAAAAAGCCTAAATGTTGTAAAATTAACTAACTACACTGGTTAGTTAAACCCCGTATAACCCTTTGCTTACTCTCACTATAAGAGTAAGACCCCCTAGAAAAACCTGTTGAGCCATTCCTATCTTTTTCACACCAAATGCCTATTTCGTTACACCTTTACACCTTAGCCTACCCTATAGATTAAGCCTACTTAATCAAAGTTGCTAGTTGCTTTTGTGTAAAGTTTTGTATTTCCCGTGTCAAAGTAAAATTTTCTATCTCCAGTTAGATCGGGAAATTGCACAATGCAATGGGAAAATATGTAGCTCGTGTATTTTGCTACTTTCGCGATTATGTATTATATCCGAAGATGAAGTGTTAAAGGAAAAATTATTCGGAAGAATTATGATTGTGAAGACGGTGAAATTACACCGAGGATTGTTTTAAAAAAATGGAAAAATAGAAAATGAATCAAAAAAGAGGAGGATGATTGATAGTCGGTTCGCTAAACTTAAACCGATGAAATACTTGGAAGGATCGATTATTCGTTGATGTGTGGATAAAAATCAACAATGTATAGTTTTGTATAAAGTGGCCCATATCACCACTTTTCTAAAAGTATGTAAATTTGTGATGATTAGGAAGTTGACCGTTATGAGAACGCCAACTTAGGTTGCCTTTGTCATTTCTATGGTCAAGGCGTTTGTATATATTTCGAGTCTTTATCATGGAACGGTCGGGAAAAGTTACTAGCAACTACCTTATTTGTTCAAGCTTATTCTATTTGTTTTGTGAAGTTTTATTTAACAACAATTTACTTCCCTTTCCTAGCAACTAACCTTAGGTTTTACTCGAATGAGGTTGAGATCGAGTCATGCATGTCTATTCCGTCGTTACGGCCATGTATGCGTAATTCAGCCACCTTGTTGGTTTATTACTTTTGGTGAAAGTTAGAAGATCCCTACCCTATATCGTTCTTCATCCTAACCCTTCGTTAAACTCGAACGAGGATGTGATCGAATTGTACATGTCTATTCCGTCGTTACGGCCGTGTATGTATGATTTAGCTGCCTTGTTGGTGTGGTACTATGGGTGAAAAATTGTTAGAATGATCAACCTTTAGCCTTATAATAAAAAACCCAATTTACCTTTTGACTTGTTTCTCCTTAGCTCTAGTGTTGGAGATGTGTATCCTTGCCAAGCATATGATATGAAACTAATCATGACCGAACAAATGAGCGTACCGATTAAATGTTACACCCTAGATTAGTTGAGTATCTGAGTGTTTTCATTTCCATATTTTGTGAGGTGCTTGGTCTTGTACAGGTGATTAAACAAAAGAAATTCTTAACGGAAAAATCCTCAACTTCGGTTGGGATACATTTGCAATAAATTTCTAGAGTCTACTTGAGGAAAAGTAGGATTCAAGTAGGGGGTATTTGATGACATCAAATAGCGTTACATTTATACCATCATTTATCCTGAATAAATTATCCACTTTTATATAATTATTGCAAAGAATTGTTACTTAATCGTTTATATTTGAGAATTGCAATAATTATGGAGTACTTGGTGAAAGTTAACTAAAAGGCACACATTCTAGAGCTTAAACAAAGATATTTTGAAGATTACTGTTCTGAAGACCAATACGCCATATCCATCAAGGAAGATACGGCGTATCTGTGCCTGCACTCACCAAAGACCATGAAGGAAACAAGATCCAATACGCCGTATCCAGGAAAGGTAATACGCGATATTCAAGCTTTATGGAAATAAAATATTCTAGAAGATATCAAACATGGTCCCTACTCTAAGAAACCCCCGTTACGCCGTATCCAAGACATTGGATACGCCGTATCGAACCGACTCCAGACCCTATAAATAGAAACCTCAAAAACGAGTTTTAAGTGTGCTAAATCATATTCTCGATACCTAAACTATAAAAGTTGATTTTCAGAGGAGAAAAAGAGTAGAAGAGGTCGAGCAACGCGATTCATTCCATAGGAGACAACGTGTAATTTCTTATACTCTTGTAATCGTTCAGTTTTTGGTATCATTCGTTAACTCGGTTAGTTTACCTTGGCTAAATCATTACTCTTGTATTAATTATGACGTTTGAAGGCTAATACCTTCGGGTATTAGCCATTGTTAGGAAGATCTTAATGTTTGGTTTGTTTATCTTGATTCCTTAATTTATCGTTGAATTGCTTGTTTATGTTTATTAATTTATACTTGTTTACGTGCTTTTGTATGCGACCTATTATTCAACTGGATCTAGTGACACGGACCAAGTAATCTAGATGCCGAGATAGCTCTCCATATAGTGATTTATACATCTAGACCAATAGGATCACAATTAACGACCTATCTTTACCCTTAGATTGTGACCTTAGTTGGACCATATGGTGACCTTGGTATCAACGAGTATGTTCTCGATTAATTGGTAAAGACTTGGTTAGTGAACTACTAGTGTATGAATTGCCATTAAGCAGTAAGTGGGTAAAGTCTCTATGAGCTAGGGTTTAACAAGATCACCATTGCTTTAATCCCTAAGATAGATTATAATCAGTAAACAAGGATGCTTTATGCGGATGCGTTTAATTGTGACATAATTCTACGTGTCTAGGTCTTAGGAAGAAGTAACGCCTATGTCTTAAGAATGATATGCCGCTTCGAAATAAGTAATCATTGCACTAAATAAACAAACCAACATTTTGATTGGATTAATAATGGTTAATACAATTTTCTTATATTTGGCTAGACCGCTCTTTTATCTTCTGTTAATTTGCTTGCGTGTGTTTTAGTGTCTTGAATTGATTTTAGTCATTACAAAACCTGTGCCAGTCTCTCTGACTGAAAACCTCCCTTTTCCATTAGATTTAGGAATTAACATAGGTTTAGCATAGATTAGATTAACTTAGGATAGAAAAACTAAAGTATTAATAAATTGAAAGTGTTCCTCGCTTTTAGTGATCGACACCCTACTTACCATGAAACTCCCACCAACCGGGTACACTGCCCGTTAAAGTGTTGTTTTTGGTAAAGTCGGCAATATATAAATTTAAAACTTGAATCATAAATCACACCCCTAACTACAACACATCAAGTTTTTAGCGCCGTTGTCGGGGAGTGAGAATTAATCTTTATTTTTATTTAATATTTTGGGTTTTAGCATTAGATTAGATTAGATCTAACCCTTAGGATTAGTGTAATTTAGAATAGTGTATAATTCTGTATATTTGCTTGTATATTTGTGTGTTTAATTGTTTGCATGTTTTAATTGTTATCTCTAATACACTGTTCTGGTCGATAACTCGATACGGCGTATCCACTTCCATTGAATATGACGTATCCAACTTTTTATCCAATACAGCGTATTCGTTCAAAAAGTTTAATACAACGTATTCAGTTCCATTGAATACGGCGTATTGACTATCTGATACAGTAACAGATCTGGTTTTTCGCATTCAATTTCCGTATATCTGTGTTTTCTTTCTCTTGAGCCCATCCTATTGATTATTTATCCCTTGTTTCACGTAGTGCATGACAAGAAGTTCAACTAAGGAACTATTTACACCTTTTAAGGATCCGAAACAAGAATTTCGATCATCTAGGAAGCACTTCAAGACACTAAGTCTTGACGAATCGAGATCGCCTGATTTCGATCTATTTCTGACCAAGAAGAATATTTAGAGGAAGAAGTTGCAGAAATAATGGCGGAAACTATGGAACAATACATGAGCAAAACTCAAGCCGACTATGGATCGGGAGTTGTTAGGCCTAAAATCGAGGACAAGGATAATTTTGAACTGAAAGGCCAATTTCTCAAGGAACTACGTGACAACACCTTCAACGGTTCGTATCATGAATATGCGAACGAACATATTGAGAAAGTTCTTGAGATCGTGGATTTATTCCACATCCCTAATATAACTATAGACCAAGTGATGCTTAGAGCCTTCCCTATATCCTTAACTGGAGCCGCAAGTCGTTGGCTAAGAAACAAACCATCTGGTTCGATTACAACTTGGGAAGATCTGAAGATAAAGTTTCTAAGCAAATATTGCCCACCTGCTCGTACTGTAAAGAAAATGGAGGAGATCAAAAACTTTCAGCAAGAACCGGATGGAAACCTTTATTAAGCTTGGGAGCAATTTAAAGAACTCTTGATGAAGTGTCCTCAACACTATTTAACGGATATGTAAAATGTAGTCTTGTTCTATAATGGATTGGATGTTCCAACTAGATAGATTCTTGATTCAAGAGGATCCATACCATCTGCTACTGATGCAAAAGTAGCCATCCAAGAAATGACTGAATACTCTTAAAAATGGCACAATGGAATATCAAGGACCAGAAGTACTGAAACTTCTGATGGACTAGCAGCCATATAAGCACAACTCAACAATCTTAGAAGAGAAATCAGGAAAGTAAATGAAAAGTTTATGCTGCTTAAGTAGGATGTGAACAATGTAAAGTTTCCCACTACACCAAAGATTGTCCACTCAATGAAGAAGGGAAAACCCTCAAAGAAGCTTACTACACTCAATTTGGTGCACCTTTTCAAGGATGGGGATATAGAGCAACTGCTCCAGGGTTCTACCAAAGGAACAACGCAAATCCTTCGTACCAAGAATGAAGGAAATCTATGGAAGAAACCCTAAGCAAGTTTATGTGTGAATCAACAAAAAGACATGAGGAGAACTCTAATTTGATCAAAGAGATCCGAGCTTTAACAAATGCTGCCATAAGGAACCAAGGAGAATCAATTAAAACTTTGGAAATCCAAATGGGCAAATGAGCAAGGTCCTACAGGAAAGAGGATTGGAAGTTTATCGAGCTCAACTGAAACTAACCCGAGAGACCATGTCAAGTCGATCTCAAATATTGTTGAAACTGATTCATACCCGATACGCCGTATGGGATCCTCCCAATACACCATATCCACTAGACAGAACCGTACACTTATGTACGAGACAAAACAAATGACAATTCTGTTTCCAAGTCATTTAAATGGTTATTACTGTGAAGAAAATAAGGGATCATATGGACTACAATTCTCGGAAGCTTACTCTAAAGCTTCATATTTCAATAATTCCATACCCAGAAAGGAGAAAAACCTAGGGAGTTTCACTTTACCTTGCTTTATTAATAATGCTTGCTTTGATAATGCCCTTGCTGAATTAGGAGCTAGCGTTAGTGTTATGCCTCTCTCGAGTACCTTAACTTAGGATTAGGCAAATTAGCTAACACTAAGTTGATAGTTGAATTAGCAGATAGGACTGTGAAATATCAAAAAGAAATTGCTAAAAACGTGCTAGTAGGTATTCGTAAATTTGTTTTCCCCGTAGACTTTATAATTCTTGATATGCCTGAGGATATCAAAGTGCTCTTGATCCTCAGAAGACCATTTTTGTCTACCGCTCGTACTAAGATTGATGTTTTCAAAAGAAAGATTACTTTAAGAGTTGGGCAAGAGAAAATAATTTTCAAAAGTGCTAAACCTGCTAGTAGTTTAATTAAGAGGGTCTAAATGTTAGGTTTGAGAGAAAGAATGGAACTTGATTTAGAAGCTAGGCTAATGGGAGAGACTTTAGTGTTTAATAGATCATTAGACCCTTCCTTTGGGGATTACATAGAACTAAACGATCTTAATGTACCATTAGAGCTTAGGAGAGATCAAGTTGATGATTTAATGCCCACCATTAAGAAAGGTGAGGTAGTTGAGGAATTTAGAGCAAGGAATGATGCTAGAATGGTTAGCAAAGTTTTTGGATATCCTAGTGATTGCGACCACGATAAGAAGATCCATATTGATTGTGCCTACAACTTGAAGTTCTCTTGAATGATAGGTTTTGAATTTTTACACGCTAATTTTTTCACTATCTTATACGTAAATGTAATGTCCAAAAATTTTTATAACTCTATAAGGAAGGACAAATTGGAATACAAGGGAAACAATGTAGTTGGAACATTAATGAACATACCTATCTTTGTTAGAACTTTTTCTATCTTAACAGATTTTGTAGTTTTTGAAGATATGGATGCTTATCGTGATGAAGGAATTGGTGATGTTATTTTTGGCGAACCATTTTTAAGAGAAGTTAGGATTAATGCAAAACAATTTGAAGGAATGATTACCATTTACAATGGTAATGAAGAGGTTACTTACCAAATGGTGCGATCACATCCGAGGTTTAAACACCACACTAATGAACAATGCAATAAGATCCCACCATTACTGAAGGCAAGAGAAGAAGATAAGATGAATGGAATCTCGCAATCATACCAAAAGCTCAAGAGTTTCTACAAGGGGGTCTTAAAATTAGGACCCGAATATGTCCGAGATGCGGTGATGGAATAATGGCTCACACGCGGGCATATTAGCGTGCATGAGATGGAATGAAAAGGAAGTTGAAGAAAAGTCTAACTTAAAGACTTCGCTTTAACAAAAGTGCTTCCCGGGAGACAACCCAGATTGTTATTTATTTTTATCGAGTCTGTCTTCCCATACATCAATACGGCATATCCGCTCCATACCATACGGCGTATTAAATGTCTGGACGTTATCAGTCCTTTATTTTTATGCACTTTAAACATTATTGTCAGTTCTGTCAATACGGCGTATTCATGCACATGATACGGCGTATTCAACAGACTGACCCGTATTTAGATACTTTTTACAAGTTTCTCAATATGGCGTATTTTAGTTTATGGATACAGCATATTGGTCTCCTTTAGAGTTTGTTTAGCTTATTTTAAGTACACCGTAGATACCCGTGATTGGTGGCATGTTTTTCTATTAATTACACAGGACCTCAGTGAAAGCAAAAAATTCAAAAATATTGGTGGAGAAATCTAACGATATGGAAATTTTAGTTGGAAGTGTAGAGGTCTTGAAACTGCAAGACGACGGTGTCAAACACATCCTTGCTCATAACTCAACTTGGAGAAATCTACCGTAGCAAAATAATAGGGGTAGTTTCTCATTCTAAGTCTTTTTAAAGTCTCTTTTTTAATGTTTTTATTATAACAACGAGGACGTTGTTATAATTCAAGTGGGGTGATGGGGATTAGAATGATACTTGTCCTATTTTTTACACTAAAATGCTTAAATTATGCTCAATTTTTTTTCAAGCATACTTTTGTGAAATTACTTGATACATAACCCGCACACAATAATCCTTGTTAGATGTTGTAAGGATTAGCCTTATCCGTTTCCAAATGTTTACCAAAATTCCACAAAAATATGAGTGTGCCAGTGATGTTGTAGACTTTAGAACTTGGCTTGGTATATCTATTCGAGACTACAATAATGAGTACTATGGATTTAGATAGAGTAACTTGTTTAAATTGGTAAATTTCTAGGATTACACCCAAAAAGCCTTTATATATTGTTTAATTAACTAACTACACTGGTTAGTTAAATCTCCGTATAAACCCTTTATTTACTCTCATCTTAAGAGTAAGATACCCCTAGAAAAACCAATAGAGCCAATCATTTAGGAATTACACCAACTATTTGTTTTGTTACACCTTAGCCTACTCTGTTAGATTATATCCATTTATCAGTTGCTAGTTGCTTAAAGTGTAAAGTATGTATTTCCCGAGTCTTGTGTCAATTTTCTATCTTTGGTACGGTTAAGAAGAAATTTGCATATTGCAAATGGGAATGTATAAAGTAGTCAAAACTCATGTATTTTTACTACCAACACAATTATTGGTACGTCCGAAGAATGAAGAATTACCGAAGGAATTATCCGGAGTTATTATGATTGTGAAGATGGTGAAATTACACCGAGTTTCGTAGTATAGTATAGCAAAAACATTCTAAAAAATTAGAAAATCGCAACAAAAAAGAGATGGAAAGTTTTAAGATAATCGTTTTGCAAAAGCTTAGACCGAAGGAATTTTATGAAGGATCGATTATTTATTGATACGTCTTATAAGTCAACAATGTAGAATATTGTATAAAGTGGAAGATATCGCCGCTTGTCTTGTAAAAGTATGTAATGTATGGGATGATTGGGAAGTTGACCGTTACGGGAACGCCAACTTTGGTTGTTGTTTTTGATCTATGATCAAGACGTCTGTAAATAGTTGTGTCTTTATCATGGTAACGGTCGGGAAAAAGTGTCTAGCAACTTATATCTTGGACTTAATCTATTTGTTTCGTAATTTTTATTTAACAACAATTTAATTCCTTTTCCTAATCATTAGCAATGGGTTTTACGCGAATGAGGATGTGATCAAGCATGTATGTCTATTCCGTCGTTACGGCCATGTATGCATGTCTCAGCTTCCTTGTTGGTTTATTACTATTGGTGAAAGTTAGAAGATCCCTACCCTATATCATTCTTCATCCTAACCCTTGGTTAAAATCGAATGAGGATGTGATCGAACACACATGTCTATTTCGTCGTTACGGCCATGTATGTGTGCTTCAGCTACCTTGTTGGTGTGGTACTTTTGGTGAAAGATTGTAGAATGATCAACCCTAAGCCTTATAATAAAAACCCATTTTACCTTTATAAACTTGTTACTCCTTAGCTCTAGCGGTGGAGATGTGTATCCTTTCCAAGCCTATGATAGAATACTCGTCACAACCGAGCAATTGAGCGAATTAGTTACATGTTACCACATAGATTAGTTGAGTGATTTGAGTGTTTTCATCTTCCTATTTCGTGAGGTATTTGGTTGTGTACTTGTAATAGATCAAATAAATGCTTAAACGGAAAAATCCTTAGGGATACATTTTTATAAACTTCTAAAGGCTACTTGAGGGAAAGTAGGATTCAAGTGGGGAGATATTTGATGACATCAAATAGCGTTTATTTTATAGCATCTTTTATCCCATGTAATTAACCCATTTTGTATAATTATTGCAAAGAATTGTTACTTAATCGTTTATATTTGAGAATTGCAGTAATTATGGAGTACTTGGTGAAAGTTAACTAAAAGGCACGCATTCTAGAGCTTAAACGAAGATATATTGAAGATTACTGTTTTAAAGACCAATACGCCATATCCATCAAGGAAGATACGGCGTATCTATGCCTGAACTCACCAAAGACCACAAAGGAAACAAGATCCAATACGCCGTATCCAGGAAAGGCAATACGACGTATTCAAGATTTATGGAAATAAATTATTCTGGAAGATATCAAACGTAGTCCCTACTCTAAGAAACCCCCGATACGCCGTATCTAAGACACTAGATACGCCGTATCAAACCGACTCTAGACCCTATAAATAGAAAACTTGAAAATGAGTTTTAAGTGTGCTAAGTCATATTCTCGATACCTAAACCATAAAAGTCAATTTTCAGAGGAGAAAAAGGGCAAAAGAGGTCGAGCAACATGATTCATTCTATAGGAGACAATGTGTAATTTCTTATACTCTTGCAATCGTTCAGTTTTTGGTATCATTCGTTAACTCGGTTAGTTTACCTTGGCTAAATCATTACTATTGTATTAATTATGACGTTTGAAGGATAATACCTTCGGGTATTAGCCATTGTTATGAAGATCTTAATGTTTGGTTTGTTTATCTTGATTCCTTAATTTATCATTGAATTGCTTGTTTATGTTTATTAATTTAATCTTGTTTACGTGCTTTTGTATGCAACCTATCCTTCAACTGGATCTAGTGATACGGACCAAGTAATCTAGATGCCGGGATAGCTCTCCATATAGTGATTTATACATATATACCAATAGGATCACAATTAACGACCTATCTTTACCCTTAGATTGTGAGCTTAGTTGGATCATAAGGTGACCTTGGTATCAACGAGTACATTCTCGATTAATTGGTAAAGACTTGGTTAGTGGACTACTAGTGTATGAATTGCCATTAAGCAGTAAGTGGGTAAAGTCTTTATGAGCTAGGGTTTAACAAGATCACCATTGCTTTAATCCCTAAGATAGATTATAATCAGCAAATAAGGATGCTTTATGCGGATACGTTTAATTGTGACAGAATTCTACATGTCTAGGTCTTAGGAAGAAGTAACGCCTAAGTCTTAAGAATGATATGCCGCTTCAAAAGTAATCAATGCACTAATTAAACAAACCAACGTTTTGATTGGATTAATATGGGTTAATATAGTTTTCTTATATTTGGCTAGACCGCTCTTTTATCTTCTGTTAATTTGCTTGGGTGTGTTTTAGTGTCTTGAATTGATTTTAGTCACCACAAAACTTGTGCCACTCTTTCAGACTGAAAACCCCCCTTTTCCATTAGATTTTGGAATTAACATAGGTTTAGCATAGATTAGAATAACTTAGAATAGAAAAACCAAAGTATTAATAAATTGAAAGTATTTTCTTGCACTTAATGATCGACACCCTACTTACCACGAAACCCCTACTGACCGGGTACACTGCCTGTTAAAGTGTTGTTTTTGGTAAAGTCAGCAAAATATAAATTTAAAACTTGAATCACAAATCACACCCCTAACTACAACACATAAGTATCCATGTTTCTTCATACGCCGTATCCAACTGGATAGACATTCAGAGATTTGGTGAACAATTATAATTTGGGAAGTTATATCTGATTGATTATAAACTTAGCACACACTCCAAGGAAAACACCCCTATACGCCGTATTGAGCTCATTCAATACGGCGTATCCAGTCTTTTTCAGACACTATAAATAGAAGATTTAAAAATAAGTTTTCAGTGTGCAAAATCATATTCTCTATACCATACACATTTAAGACGATTTCTAAAGAAAAAAGAGCAACCAAAGGTCAAGCATCGATCACGATTCCATAGAAGACACCGTGTAATTCTTATACTCTTGTAATCATTTAATTTTTGGTATCGTTCGGTAAAACGTTTAGTTTACCTTGGTTATTTGATCACGCTTGTATAATTACAATGGTTATGGGCTAATACCCT
>BQNB010183160.1:0-12429 GCA_026074375.1 Tanacetum coccineum | reverse complement strand
AAAATAGAAGATTTCAAGGAATGAAATGGACAAAATCTATGCTGATTTAAAGTGTTTTGCTGGTGCACTTGGTTGCTGGTGCAAATGGCAATGCACTCAAATACATGCTCAACTTTTAGAGCTAATACCTCACCAAATGAATCTAAATGAGCACAACACAACCTTAAACTCTAAAATGCTCTTTAAGTCCTAAAGCCTAAAAACTCTTATGATTGAAAAATGCCCTGGTGCAAAAAGAGACTTATTAAGCTCTCAAACTTTGAATTTTACTCCCTAACTTTTAAAACCTGTTAATCTCTTGTAATTATACCCTAACTCAAATGAATGAACAGTTTTGACAAGTTGATGATGACTTTAAGAGTCAAAATAGGCTAAACCCAAACACTCCTTAATAAAACTGTCCAAAACTAAAGTAAACCTAAAGTTCATTTAAAACTAAAACAGATTAAACCTAATATCTACTCTTATTTATACTAAACTAATAAGGCTGTTTAAACTTTTAAATGCTTAGCTTATTAGTAATAATAAGCTAGTTTCTCTAGGAGCTTATACTATTACTTATGAAAGAGTTTTAAGAAATGAAAGATAGAATTGATTATAACTAGAACAGTATTAAAACTAAAATACCTATAGGCTCACTAAGCTAAAGGAGACAGGATCATTAAGAGGATTAAAGAGAAATAAGCAATGTAGAAATAAGCTATGAATTAGCTAAATGGAAAATAAGAAAAAGTGACCTGAAATTGAAGAGTCTTCTTCACCTAGACATCCAAGTGAAGAGTCTAGGTGATCCTAATGGCTTCCACAAGCCTCTAAACCTTAAAAATCACAATAAGCTGAATTTGAGCTTATTTACTCTTTGTTGCTTGAATATGAACTTAAATCACTTAAGTGATCATGCTGTTGATTACAAATGATTAAAACAAGAAAATGAGTGCTTAATAAACAAAGTTTAACTAAAATTGAGCTTATTAGAAGCAATAAGCTCAAATGAGCTTATTTAGAGCTTATTTGATAAAATCGACTTGAACTTGAAAACAAATGATTAAGAAATGTGTAAACTGAATTGTATTACTGAATTGAAGAAGTACAAGAGTAAAGAACAACAGTACAAGAGCTTAAAGCTATTTAAAAACTTGAAAGAAAAAATTGCTTAAAATTGAAGGAAAATACAAAATGAAAACTAAAAACAGAAAAACTACTCCTAAAATGAGCCCTATGGCTGCTATTTATAGAGAGATGAAGAAGAGGAGTGAGAAATTCGTGAAGCTTCCATTCATTTGTAGCCCTTGATCATCTTCGAGCAAATATAAGCCGTTTGATCAATTTGATGAGGTGTCCTGGCCAATTATGTGTTGCCACGTGGTTGTTTGTGATTGGGGAGGGCTTATGAACGAGCTTGGGTTTTATAGAGGAGCGGGGGATGGGAAAAATCGAAGTTGGGTTGTGTAAAGTTTAGGCGGGAAATTCTGTTTTGGTGGTTAGGCGGTTACAACAAAAGCGGGTTCAGTTTAAAAGTATGGGAGATGTGCACTTTTGGTCCCTTTCTTTTCCTCCGCCCAATCTAATGTAAAAAGAAGTTTGAACATGGCAATTTTGGCCCTTGTGTTTCTTTGCTTCTTTTTCTTCTTTTAATAAAACAACTTTCCACTATTTGCAACTTTGGCCCTTAAACTTCAAAACTCCAAATGGCCTTTGAATCTTTGAATACTTGTCATTCTTGGTCCTTTTGACTTTATCTTGGGCTTTTGACTGCCTTTCTTGCTGTGTCGGGCTGATCCGGCTTTATATCTCTCTCCTTCTTTGCTCTTTTTCTTGTCTCTTTCGATCTTTGTCGGTTTTTGATCGTTTTTGCTTCTTTTTGTCCTTTTAATCCTTTCCTGCACAATTAGACACAAAAGCACACTTTTTCTATTCTTTTGGCATTTTTATTGCTTTTATTTGGCAAAATCCCGGGTAATTTACATATACAATTAAGCAAATATCAGTTATGTCGGAAGTGTATGAGTAGGATGGTTTATAATCTCATTATTCAAATGGATTGGGATGCCTCTTCATTTAAATAAAGAAATTGTGAATCACATAACTGTAAGTTTATATTCCTGTATTTGCATTGATTGGGAACTTTATCTGGCTTATTTGTTGTATTCAGTTTAAGCTATTGGCTTTTCTAGAAAGCCCATAAGCTCTTTTATAAGTCCTAGGAGTCTCAGGCATTAGGACCTACCCTAGAGTGCTTAATTTTAAGCCCAAAGGTGCCTCATTTACTGTTTTATTCAGTTGAGTTTTTCATTTTTTGCTTATTTGCTTTTTAGTGATCCATTGTCTGTTTTCCTAGCTTAATTCCATTCCTTAGTGCTTATTATGTATGCTTATGTATATATGATTGCTTATTTTCTTTTTTGTTAGTTAATTGGTTCAAAAAAAAGCAATTGAAAAAAGCCTCTTTGTAACACTTGTTTTAAGCCATTCTGTCTGTCATAGCTATTTTAGAAGTCTTTTTCATTGCTTATTTTTTATTCAAAATAATTTTAGTTTGCTTTTTCTTATAGTGTTTTATGTCCTCTTTTCCTTTTTCTAGTTTATAAGCTCTTAAGTAGTCTTCTAAGGGCTTATTTATAAGCCCAAAGTTGACCCTTTTGTCTGTTTTACCTTTTTTTTATGTCAGTTAGCTTATTAAGCTTTTATAAGCTTAATTTTCTTTCTTTAGGCTTATTTTGAACCTGCATTAGCTTATTTAAGTTAGTTAAGCCTTGGATTAGCTTATTTGTCCTTTTTATAGCTTATTTAGTTAGTTAAGCCAAAAGAAAAAGGGCAACAAGCCATTTTCCCTTTTTAAGCTTATTCTGTCAGATTCAAGTGCTTTTTCCTAGCTTATTAGTGCTTTTCATAAAAAGTCGTAGTTATAAAAAATGCTTAATTTTATGTGCTTTTTAACTTTGTAAAAAAAAATTTGAAAAAAAAAATAAAAAGGGAAGGAGAGGAAAGTCCAAGGAGGTGGAGGCTCGAAACTAGGACCTCACCTCCCCCAACCCTTCATACATAACTCACACTACCGCTGCGCCCTTGGGTCTTTTCTGTTAGACCTTTGGGCGCTTTGGTACTTAAGGCTTTTTCAGCCCATTAAGCCCATAAGTTGTTTTGGCTTATTACCAGCTTATTGGGATAAGCTGGTTCATCCCTTTTATTTTTCTAGGATTCCCCATCACTTAATCTGATTTTTGTAATTTTTTGGATTTTTTATAAATTCATTTAGTATTTTTTATAATTTATTTTCTTTAAAAACTTAAAAAATTCATAAAAAATAAAATAAAAGTCAGAAAAATAAAAACTTTTTTTTAAAAATTTTCTTTTTTCATATAGTTTCTAGGAAAATTGTTAAAGATTTCGTAGGGTCATTTTTTCAAAAATTTATTTTTTAAAGAACGGGATTCGTTCCCGTTTTTGTTTTGACTCGTTTTTGGTCTTAACTAACTCCGTTTTCGATCTAGTTTTTTTTAAACTTCGTTTTTAGTCAAGTAGAATCTATTTTGAGTTTAAAAATTGTTCTCGGATTAAAATTGTGTAATTTAGTTTTTTGACCCTCGTTTTTCGTGCCCGTTTTAGGTTTTAAGTTATATAGCTTTCGTTTTTAGGTTTCTATTTAATCGTTTTTGCATATTTAACTTGTAGAAATAGAAAACCAATCATAATCTTGTAATATTCAAACATCGATTATCAATTCGTCATTCGATTTTCAATTGCACACCTCGTTGGGACATAACGACTCGGGAATCATACTACCGGTTACATATATATTTTATTTTGTGAATTCTTAACCAATCCTTGGCTAAAGGTAATTGGTTGAGTGTTTGCTTATATATTATATATATATTATTGACGAATCGCCTGTTAAGACTAATGAATCTCAGACAGTTAAACCTAGAGTTGATAAAATTGGTCAAACTTTTCAGAAACAAGGAATTGGATTTAAGAAAATAAAAGCTTGCTTTGTCTGTAAAAGCTCTGACCATTTAATTAAAGATTGTAACTTTCATGACAAAAAGAGTCAAGAGCCTAAGTTGAAAAATGTGGTCAATACTGGTCCAAGGGTGGACAAACCGGTATGGGATAATACTAAAAGGGTTAATCATCAAAAAATTTCAAAATACCCTCATTTAAGAAAGACTTTTGTCCCATCAGGAGTACTAACAAGAACAGGTTTGATTACTCTTGTTAAGCAAAATAAGAAAAGAGCAGTTCACAAAGTTAGTACTGCCAGGCCAGTTAGTACTGCTAGGCATGTTAGTACTGTTAGACCATTTGCTCCAAAAATAGCATAAACTAGTGATGCCATTAGACCAATTTACCCAAGAATAGACAATGTAAGACCAAGAGGCTCATATTCACCTATCAAGAGGTCTTACTATACAAAACCAACTATTAGACCCAAAGACTTAAAACAAGATGCTAAAACTTTTGGGGTTCAAAATATGACTACTGCTGGGAAAAGAGCAGTATTTAATACCGGTAAGGGTAAGATGGATATTGACCTTAAAAAGTCAAGGTGGGTTTGGAGGCCTAAGGGAAATTACTTGGATCATTTGTCCAAAGACAATGGATCATTCATGCTCAAGAAGATTGAGTATGTTGACCCAAAATGGATTTCCAAGTCTGTAATGGCTTGGGTCCTTAAGAGATACTAATTCTCTTACCTTTTGTGCAGGGCAATCCAGAGATCTTGTTACAGGATCATGCAGTGGTGGATAGTGGTTGCTCTAGCCATATGACTGGCAACAAAGCTTATCTTTCTGACTATGAAGATTACAATGGAGGCTTTGTGGCTTTTGGAAGTGATCCCAAAGGAGGTAAAATAACGGGTAAAGGTAAAATCAGAACTGCTAATTTAGAATTTGATGATGTTTATTTTGTAGATAAACTTAAGTTTAACCTTTTCTCTGTCTCACAAATGTGTGACAAGAAAAATAGTGTCCTTTTTACTGAGACTAAATGCCTTATCCTGTCTCCTAGCTTTAAGCTTCTTGATGAAAGTCAAGTTGTACTTAGAGCTCCTAGAAAGGATGATGTGTACAGCTTGGACTTAAAGAACATTGTTCCCTCTGGAGGTATAACTTGTTTATATGCAAATGCAACAGCAGATGAGTCTAAATTATGGCACAGGAGATTAGGTCATGTGAATTTCAAAAATATAAACAAACTTGTTAAAGGTCACCTAGTTAGAGGCAACCTTCAAAAGTTTTCTTGGAATGACCACACTTGTGTTGCCGATGCAAGAAGTATAAGCAACATAAGGCCTCCTGTAAGCCAAGATTAGAAAGAATCATCAGAAAGCCCCTAGCATTACTTCATATGGACTTAAATTTGGACCTGTCCTCTGTAGAAAGAATTTAACAAGAAAATGAACTATTTGTTGTGACTGATGATTTAGCAAATTTAGTTTGGGCGTTTTTTCTAAGCTACCAAGGAATGAAACATCCAAATCCTTTGAAAAATTTATCATATGCTTAGAAAACCAATTGAATCATAATGTTAAAATTATTAGATGTGATAATAAGACAAAGTTTAAGAACCATGTTATGAATGAATTATGTGCTAAGAAAGGAATAAAAAGGGAGTTTAGTGTGGCTAGAACTCCACTGCAGAATGGTGTTCATAAAAGGAAAAACAAGAACCCAAATACGGCTACTAGAACTATGTTAGCAGACTCACTTTTACCTATCCCATTTTGGGCAGAGGCAGTAAATACTGCCTGCTATGTACTGAATAAGGTATTAGTGACCAAACCTCAAAATAAGACACCTTATAACTATTAATAGGTAAATCACCTAGTAATATGTTTATGAGACCTTTTGGGGGTCCCTTGACCATTTAAACACCTTAGATACCTATTGGCAAATTTGAGAAATCTGAAGAAGGTATTTGCTGTAGATACTCTACCACTATAAAGCCTTTAGAGTATACAACAAAATAGACCAAAAGGTAGAAGAGAATATGGCACATTTGATTTTCCTTGAAGATCAACCAAAAATGGCAGGAACTGGCCTAATTGGATGTTTGATCTTGATTTTCTAACCAATTTAATAATGAACTATATTCCTGTTAGTGTAGAAAATCAGTTAATGTGGATGCAAGTACAACAGATTCTTATGTTGCAGGTTCATCAGGAAAGAAAAGAACCTACTCATAATACAATCAGCTTGCTTCCACACACCCTCTTAGGAATCAAGGAGTCCAGTAGAAGATTGTGCTCCAGCTGCACATGAAAAAACCTTCTAAAAGTTCTCCTAAAAGACAATGATGTATAAAGAATCAAAGAAATTGCTGACAAGGATAGGACAACAACAGATGACAGAAGATGATCAAGTATTGCAAGATGACCTTGAGAGATGATTGCTCAAGAAAGTGGGTTGCTAAAGCACAGGATGATGCAACAAGACAAGCTTTTGAAGAAGAAAAAAGATAGAATGTTGCAATCTCAAAAGAGGGCAGCTCAAGCTACCAGTATTAACAAAATTAGTACTATTAGGTCATCTGTTAGTACTGCTACCACGCCATATGTTAGTGCTGTTAGTACTCCCACAGGTGCAAATGCTGGTGAATCATCATTTGACTATTCTTAAGAAAAATACCTATTTATGCATCTACCTCCCAAATGCTGATTTAACCTATTGATACCAAGTATGCCTGATTTATTAAAAGATGAGTCTGATGCCATTTTCAAATGATTGCATATTCAATGGAGCCTATGAGATGAGAATTGGTGCAGTGGCTGATTTCAACAATATAGATGCCACCATTAAATGTCAGTCCTATTACCCAACACTCAGAATGCATAAGGATTAATCCCAAAAATCAAATCTAGGAGATCCTAAGTCAGTCATTTTCAAAAAGAGAAAGATTCAAAAGGCTTCTTCAGCACCACAAGCATTGGTGACTACATCCTCCCAAACAATAGAACTAATCAAAAAGATCAAAGCAAAACTGTTTGTTACATCTTTTATCGCCCTAAGATGAAACCCAAGAATATCACACTCCTACAAATGAAAGCTGGGTTGAAGCAACGCAAGAGAATTGCTGCAGTTTAAATACAGAAGGTTGGATATTACTTTGTTGATTTGCCATCTGGGAAAAAGGCAATGACACAAATAGTAGTCTTTAAGAATAAAAGGGATTGAGAGACTATTGTTGTGAAAACAAAGCCAGGCTTGTAGCATAAGGGTTTAGACAGGAGGAAGGAATAGTTTATGATGAGGTTTTTGCACCTGTTGCCAGAATAGAGGCAATCAGGTTATTTTTAGCCTTTACATCATACATGGGATTTACTGTCTACCAAATGGATGAAAAAGTGCATTCTCTATGGCACTATTGAAGAGGAGGTGTATTCTAATCAACCTCTAGCTTTGTTGATCCTGCTTATCCAAACAATGTCTATAAGGTGATCCACAAAGACTCCTTAATGGGTTCTTCAACATCAAGCCTAAGCTTGGTATGAGACCACGTTCTTCTTTCTGATGGAAAAATAGTTTACGGAGAAGGTAACCATAGACCAAAACATTGTTTATCAAGAAGAATATAGAGACATTATTTAGTCCAAGGGTGTATAAATGGAATGAACATTATTTTTTGGCTCCTACAAAGAAGTCTATGTGTATAGAGTATTTTGAAGACTGTATCACAAAAGATTGCAAATGAGCTTCATGGTGAACTCACTTTCTTTTTGACTTCAAGTGAAGCAACGACCGGATGGACTCTTATAGTCAAGACACGTATGTAGCTGACATCCTTAAGAAGTTTGATTTTTGGTCCATCAGAACAGCTACTACTCCTATTGAGTCTAATAAGCCACTGGTCAAGGATGAAGATGGTGAAGATGTGGATGTACATGTCTACAGATCTATGATTGGTTCTCTGATGTATTTGACTGCATCAAGGCCAGACATCATGTTTGCTGTTTGTGCCTGTGCTAGATTTCAAGTACTTACCATAAAGCTATCACACTTAATATGCAAGTAAAAAGATTTAATAAACCTCAAACATCAACCCAAATTAGGTTTAAGGGTATCCTAGGGATCACCTTTGGACTGAAGCTTTCTCAACATGGGGGGACTATGGAGACCATCCTTGACAAAAAATCAACAACAGGGGCTGTCAATTATCTTTGGTAAGAAAATTGATAACTTGAAATGCATGAAGAAGACTATTGTTGCAAATTCTATACTACAGACAGAATAATTACTGCTGCTAACATGTTGAGCAATACTATAGATCCGGAATTGATGATGATTAATGGTTTATAATTTCATTGAACACAAGAATCCATATTGATAATGATAGCACTATAAGTGTTTATCAAGAATCCTGTTGCTCATTCTAGGACCAAGCATATCGAAATTCGATTTCATTTTATCAAGATTGCTATGAGAAAAGACTGATCGAAGTTATCAAGATTCATGACAGACGCTATGTTTGCAATACCTTCACACCCAAAGGATTTATGTCAAAAATTAAGAGAACAAGATATGTTTGTTATACATTTGTAGATGAATTCCAAGATATGAGATGGCTATGAACGCATTGGGGTTCACTATACTCATTGAGCATAAGGATTCCTAGGTTAGTAATGTGGTACAACGCTTATTCATATTGCTGCAGAACTTGTACTTTAGTACCAGAATTAATACCGCTATGCTTACTTAGTACTGCTCGAAGATATCTAAACAAGATGATTATGGGTTTGAGATTGAGTGAAAGCTATGAATGAAGTTCTTTGTGTGTTTTTGAGGGCTCTTCAGATGGTACTAAAGATAGATTAGTGCTGCAAATTTTGATAAATTTTGGTCTAACCTAAAAGTTAGTACCGCCGGGCTTAAAGTTGGTACAGTTGGCAAAGTTGGTACCAGGCTGAATAGCCATAATGGAGAAATCACCGCAAGGGGTCTAAAGTGAAAATTACACGCATTTATATTATCTTGGTATTGCTCAACCTATATAAATCCCATCTCAAATGCACACTTTCTTCACCTAATATCTCTTAAACGCTCTCTGTATTAACAACCCTAAATATTTTCAATACCGACAACATCAATCATTGACTATAAGCAGCTCTTGAATCCTGTCCTAAGCACAACATGGTCGCCTTCTTAGAAAATACTAATGGGAATGCTGAATTTCATGAGAACATAGACTTCCTTACACGCAGCTCAATTCACTATGCTCTCACTGTAAGTTTTGTTGTCTCTACTATGTTTGTTGAACAGTTTTGGACTGCTAAATCCAAAACAATCAACAATGTTAGGTATATTACTGCCACAGTTTGCAGACAAGCCATCTCACTCTCAGAAAGCATCAATAGAAGTGATACTTTAATTTAATGATAGGCGTTGGGATGATGTGTTACCCAAAAAAAATCCAGCGATATTTGATACCATTTAATTGATTGTGGGTGAGGGAGAGTTGAATACCTGATGCTTTGAGTAGGAAGGAACGAGAACCACCATTAAGGGTTCGAGCCCTAGTCATGACTATTGGCTTGGAGCTTCCCAAACAAATCTTGAATGCTTAGACTGAAGCTCAGAAGCCAAAGAACCTCAAGAACGAAGATGTGGGAGGTATGTTGGTTGAAAATTCCAAAGATCTAGAGAAATTTAGAACGGAAAAGTTAGAACCACGAGCAGATGGAACTCTATGCTTCAATGGCAGGAGTTGGTTGCCATGTTATGGTGATTTAAGGACCGTGATCATGCACGAGTCCCACAAGTCCAAATACTCTATTCATCCGGGTTCTGACAAGATGTACCAAGATATGAAGAAGCTATATTGGTGGCCCAATATGAAGGCCAACATCGCCACCTATGTTAGCAAGTGTTTGACCTGTGCTAGGGTCAAGGCCGAACACCAAAGGCCATCAGGATTGTTGGTACAGCCCGAGATACCTCAATGGAAGTGGGACAACATCACTATGGATTTTGTTACAAAGCTTCCAAGGTCGTCGCAAGGCTACGATACCATTTGGGTGATTGTTGACCGACTCACTAAGTCTGCAATCTTTCTACCGATGAGGGAAACTGATCCCCTAGAGAAACTGGCAAAAATGTACCTAAAGGAAGTGGTCGCAAGACATGGAATCCCAGTCTTAATTATTTGCGATCGTGATCCTAGGTTCGCATCAAATTTCTGGAAGTCACTCCAGAAGGCTTTGGGTACTAGCTTGGACATGAGTACGGCATACCATCCAGAGACTGACGGACAAAGCGAGAGGACTATTCAAACTCTTGAGGATATGCTACGTGCGTGCGTGATCGACTTTGGAAAGGGTTGGGTCGACCATTTGTCCTTAGTTGAGTTCTCGTACAACAACAGTTATCACGCTAGCATAAAGGCTTTACGGTCGAAAGTGTCGTTCACCTGTTTGTTGGGCCGAGGTTGGGCAAGTGCAACTTACCGGTCCAGATTTAGTTCGAGAGACGACCGAGAAGATTATTCAGATAAAGCAGAGAATGCAAACCGCTCGCGATCGACAAAAGAGTTATGCCGATAAGAAGCGTAAGCCGATGGATTTTCAAGTTGGGGATAAAGTTATGCTGAAGGTTTCGCCTTGGAAAGGGGTCGTACGTTTTGGCAAACGGGGGAAGTTAAACCCCAGATATGTCGGACCTTTCAAGGTGTTAGAAAAAGTTAGAGCCGTTGCATACAAGCTTGAGCTTCCGCAAGAGCTGAGCAGGGTTCACAACACTTTTCATGTATCCAATTTGAAGAGGTGTTATTCCGATGATCCATTAACTGTGCCATTGGATGGACTACACATTGATGAAAAGATTCAGTTTGTCGAGGAACCGGTCAAGATCATGGATCGAGAGGTAAAATAGTTGAGGCATAGCCGTGTCCTAATTGTCAAGGTAAGATG
Organism: Tanacetum coccineum; assembly: GCA_026074375.1. Lineage (NCBI taxonomy): Eukaryota > Viridiplantae > Streptophyta > Magnoliopsida > Asterales > Asteraceae > Tanacetum > Tanacetum coccineum. The sequence continues at coordinate 1,526 of BQNB010183160.1, read as the reverse complement.
GAACTCCAAGAGAGGTCCTGAGTTCACGTGGGAACGTGAAGACCAATTCAAGAAGAAATACCCGCACCTCTTCACCAAGACCGCACCGCCGCCAAGTGCCGCATCGTAAGCCTTGAGGACAAGGCTCGTTTAACGGGGGAAGTCTATAACACCCCGTGTTTTCAAGTCATTGACGACGTCAATAAATCTACTATTTATTTTACGTGTTGTACGCGTTTGCTTTTAATTTCATGTATTAAGTAAAATCGCGTAAGTTAAAAACGATCATTCAATGTAAACGGGCATCAAGCAATTAAACGTTTACATCAATCACGTATTAAATAATTATTTTGAGAATAATTATGGTCTTTGTTCATTTTATTTTATTGGTTACGTAAATTGGCTACGTTTCGCGATAAAATACGTTTAGGCATACCCGGAACCACCAAAATAAATCTACGCTTCAACAAATGCTTAGTTTTATTTTCAATGACTAAAGTTTCTAAAACCTTACCACATTTAAACAAATGGGACGCCTACATATAACAAGGAATGAGCAAGACTTGTCAAGTTACAAGTATACACTTTATATAACAAAGACTACACTTTACCTTATACATTATACTTTCATTTTACAAGTAATACACTTATATTTACCAAGTAAATATCTAAGAAACTATAGGATCCCGTATCACACTTCACTTCATATAACGAACCACGAATCGAACTAGAAAAGAGATCAAGAGAGTGAGTTGTTTTGTAGAGAGAGAAAGAATAGAGAGAGATATGAGAGAGTTTAGGAAAAGGAAAATGATATATTTTTAACAACTAACTCTTTTCTAAATAGAAAAGAGTTTATATACCCCGTCGCGTTAAATGACGCGCGAGATATTTAACTAGGACCCGGGCTCGGGTTTTGCTTGGGATTAAACCCGAAACATATACAATATTAGATTAACTATCGAGCCCGATTCCCGATATTATACTATTACAACATTAACTAATTAAATGACCGAGACTCGTACACGTAATGAACGAACTTCCTATTCGGCTCAATATTTTGAGGCTAACAATCTCCCCCGAAGTGAGTTCATTGATGACACTCCTTCATGAGATCAATGAGATTGCTTTTGTCGTTAAGCTCATGTGTTCTTGGTCTTTCTTTTTGTTATTAGTTGTAGGTTTGTTCCTTCATGCTTTGTGATCTTGACATTGAGCCTTTGTCATTGTCTTTATCGTCTATGCCATCTTGCGATCTTGTGTCTTTGACCAACATTCTCATACTATGCCTCATCTTGAAAGCTTCAAATCAGAGTTAGCGAAAGTCTTTGTCTTTAAATCTTGAGCTTTCATGATTGTTTGTCTTTGTAGAATGAGCATGAATATGTGGTAATGAATCGACTTTGGTTGATTGGGAAACTGTCAGCACCGTTTTAACCTGTAGGTTTACGTTAGTGATAATCAAGAAAATTGATTTGAAAATCTCACTTGTAAAAGTGTTTTTATAACACATCGAGAGTTTCAAGTGTTTATCAATATTCATCAAC
>BQNB010183159.1:0-12429 GCA_026074375.1 Tanacetum coccineum | reverse complement strand
GCTTCAATATTATTAAATAATACGAGTACTCTTGAAGTACTGGGTTACAAACCTTGAAGCTATTACAAAATTTCTCTAAAATGTATCTCTTAAAGTTCTAAGTTACACTACACTTGGGATCTCCTTTTATAGAAATACAAGGAGCCCTTTACAAATATATCTGCCTATCTATTAGGATCAGTTACAATTCAAAACTAAATATCCCAAAATACTCTCCAAGCATTCTTATCTTCAGTTCATCAGCTTTGACCATTTAGCAGTACTAACTCATTCAACTAGCAGTATTAAATAACATTGACAGTTCTAACTTAATACTGGCAGTACTAACTATGTACTGGCAGTACTAACTCCTTTAGTACTGTTGGCAGTATAAAGTCATATGAAGATTTATTCCTAACAATCCTCCCCTAAACTTGTGATTTATCCTTCAAATCATCAAGTTTCTTCTGAATAAAATCTTCTAGTCTTCTTCTTCTGCTGATGATTCTTTCAAACAATTTTGTCACTTCTTCACTTGAGATCTTATGAATCTGAGAAGTTCAAATGCCTGGGAACTCTCATGGTCTACCTTTAATTTTCTACTTAGCATCTTTGTCAACATCTCTTGGCTTAATGGATACTTCTTTTCTGTCAACATATGAATTGCCAATCCATTGTCCATCAACAAAATATAGATACCACAGAAATCACATAATCTCCAGCTTAAAAGATTATACTCATGTTGATCTCTCCAAATCTCATCATCTTCATCATGCTCAAACAAAGTATGTAGATCTCCCCAAAACATCAGATCAAAACCTTCTGGTGCTGAAGTACTGTATCTCTCCTTAACTAACCTGAACAATTGTTCTACATCCATTCTGTCAAAATCTTCAAGCATTTCACTCAGTACCTTATAATTCTTTGAGCCATCTCCTCTGAATACTTGATAATACATGAAAGTCTCTGTCAAAACACAAGTCTTCCAATCCACAATTGGAAACTTTGTAGATATAGATTCGACCTCTATAGGAACCTCTTCTCTTGGTATGATGTCTAAAAATCCTTTGAGTTCTTCCTTCTCAGCATCTTCCTCCATCTTTTGTCTCTTCCTTGTGCTTTTTCTAGGAATGGACTTCTTTCTCTTTGCTCCAGTTTCTTTAGCCACATCATCTTCTTCCATCTTTTCAGCAGACTTCATCTTTTCAGGAGACTTCTCAGGAGACTTTTCAGGAGACTTTTGCTTTCCACTTCCATGCTCTGCATCCATAGGCTCAATATTTTGATTAAAATCCCAAACCTTTTCAAAGATTGGCCTTATGTCATTGTAAGACATTCCCTTGAAGTCACTGATCTTGTAGTTCCCCTGATTCTTCAAATATTTGATCATATTTCTTCTTGCTTGGGCAACTGTCTTTGGCTTCATTTTTAGAGAATGATATCTGATGACTGAAGGATCATTCCAATCAATCTTCTTAGTAGACTTAGCTTCAGCCATAGCTCTTTTCCTTTCTTCTTCATCCCACTGTCTAGCAATCTCTTCATCTCTTGCAATCTGAGCTCTTTGTTCCTCATTCATTTGCTCTTCAAGTCTGATGGCTTCAGCATAACTTAACCTTTCTTGTTCAAGCTCCTTCTTAGATTTCTTCTTAGGCTCAGACTCTATCATTATAGCTTTTCCCTTGTCTTGTCTTGACCTTTTCTCTGCACTCCTTCTTGTATAGGTAATAGTTCCTCCAGCAGTACTAAGACTTACTTCAGCAGTACTAACTGTTGGAACTTCTTCACTAGCAGTACCTTTCTTTGCACCAGCAGTACTAACTTCATCACTTGCTTTCTCACTGCCCTCTTGATCTTGAATGACTTCAGTTGGAGTCACTTCTTGAATAAATAGTTCAGTGTCAGTACTTGCTTTTTCTTGAACCTTGATCAGATAACTTCCTCCCCTGTTTGATGATTCATCTTAAGGTCTTCATCATTTGAAAGAACAACCTTAGCTTGTTCTTGCTTCTAATTCTTTACTTTGCCCTATCTTCTTTGACCTGAGAATAGTTGGTATATTCAGACTTTAGGTTGTGCTTTGTCTTCTTTAAGTCATCCTCCAATGCGCCAATCCTGTCAGAAAGTTTGGTAACCAAAACTGTCAATTCATTGAGTTTCAAGCTACCCTCATCACTTCCATGTGAGTGAACAGCATGGAGAGGTGAGTCTTCGGGGTAGTAGGAAGATGGTGTTCTAATTCAGGTTGTGTTGGTTGGGCGGGGGTGCTGTGGTTGTGTGGGTGAGGGTTGAGTAGGTGAGGGTTGTGTAGGTGATGGTTGTGTTACATCAGCAGTGGTATGAGCAGGGGTAGGTTCAGGTGAAGGTGAAGGTGTAGGGGAAGGTGAATGTTCAGGTGAGTGGGAAGGTGAGGATGTAATTCTGGAAGGTGAAGTGGAAGGTGCAGTAACATCTATCATAGTGGGGTATAAGCAACCTCCTATTCTGCCTGAATAACCCTTTGTTGGTCTCTTCATATTGTTAAACACTTTGATGCTAAAAGAGGGAACCAGATATGTTCTAGTGTGTTGTTGAAACTGGTGCCTCTGCATATCTAGGCATATCTGAATGAACGCCTAGTGTTCACTCATAAAAACTTATGTGGAACTAGAGATATTAGACACCATGTGCTCAAAAATCATCCTGAGAAAAATTAAATTCCTATTGGTGGCTAATCATTAACCGAGAGTGGCAATGATACTACTAAATTGCTTCCCAAGCAGTCTGTCTTTGGGCTATTAAATGAAGAATAAGTGTTAAGAAACCTCCATTGAGGTAAAAAAGCACCCTATAAAATTCTAGTAATCTTATGATCAAACCAAGAACAAGAGTGAGATGTGGATTGTGATGTTAGAGATAGAGAATGGATGGAATGGATGAAGTGTATTATGATGAAATGTTACAAATGGAACAAACCAACCCCTCTCCAAGCTTGGAGAGTGTTTATTATAGTAACAGGATGGCCGACCATGGCTATAATGGGCTTCCAATTAGGTCTTGGGCCGGACTAGATTACTAATCTATTCATTACATAAACTACGAGCTAAGACTGTTACAACTTAGAAGTGACTGACACTTTTTGTGCTTCCAACAATCTCCCCTTAAGGGAGGTCACTCCATTTTACAACTCTTTAAGTCTAGCATACAATGCTTTGTCTTTAGTCTTTAGCTCATCCTTTTGACATTCTCCTGTGAATATGTTGTAGTGATCATTGATTTCTAGATTGAGCTTGTTCCTTGAACTTGTATTTGACATTGTGATCTTGAGCATCTTGAGATCATCAACCAAGCGTAATCTCGTCGCTATCTTTATGAATCTTGCCATCTTGTGTACTTGTGATTTCTGGACCGACATGCTCATACCTTTCTTGAATGGTTGACTTGAAAAACTTTAATGCTATGTCTTTCTTGAGATTCGTTAACTATAATACTTCGTCATTTGGAGAAAGACATTCGGTATCAGAGTAGCGGAAGTATTGAAATATCTATTTGAGCCTTTCAAAAAGTCCTTATGCTTGTCTATCGGGTATGAGCATGTGGCTATGGATCTTGTGAGACAGCTGGAATCAGGAACCTCCACCACCATCTTTAAATAACCTGCATGAAAACAGTTAGCAATAAAGCGGGGGGACGAATATGGCTTTGTCATTCGCCCAGGTTTGGTTGGAGTAACCTTCAAATCCGTGAGGATCGGCCTGTGATCAGATAGATTCAATTTAAGAAGAATCTTCTTGATAGGATTTCCAGCTGTAATATTGAATCTTTCTAACACATAAGTATTAGTTTCATCGTACTCAGTATGTTCTCATTATCGGAATGTCTCAAAGCAGACAACACGATAAGAGTGAACCAGTGAGTTACTATCTCACCGATTGATATAGAAAATCGATTTGAAAATCAATTAGTGTATCACTTGCAAAAGTGTTTTTGTGACATACCGAAAGTGTTAATCATTTCAAAAATTCATTAACAACCGTTGATCCATTTCCTGGAACAAGTTTGATTCTTATAGAATCGCACCATCGTTTCTTTCCAGTTGTCACAAGTTTGATTCATAAAGAATCGCACACGTTACCTACCATGAGCTTGTTTGATGTTGGCTCAAGCAGGATTTCCATCTTCATTGTGAATACCTAAGTATCACTCGGATGTTCTGGCAGAATCACATGGATCTTGCATAGGACTTAAAGGATAGTTTTGATTTTCACATTTGTGAGATAACAACGCTAAATTTGAAAAGTGTCCTAATGAGATTAATGGATGATCTCGCTTTGGCTCTTGACTCAATAGTGCACTTTTAATTTTGTGTCAGGTGGCTGGAGGGAGTTCCACCTTTTCCAATTATCAATAACTCGGAGTAGATAAAGTCAATAAAATGTGTGTATCTCGTGAGTTTTGAAACAAAGTCTTTCCGACTTTGAGTGGTGGGAGGGGATTATGCTAGGTTCACTGGGTCCATTGGATATCTTCAATATCAGGACACCACTGAGTGTTTATTGGACATCATATGTATTGACCCGTTTCTGGCCTAAGTGTATGGATGGCTTCTTTCTTTTCACCCTTTGTATCTCTTACATTTCTTTTTATTCTTCAACCCCTTTATGCTTTACGAGACTTCATAACTAACACCTTGTTGGGTTGTTCCGCAATGTTCAGCTCCATCTCAGTCGGATAATTCCTATTCTCGACTTTTTCTCCTTTTTATCATACCTAAGGGACTTATACACTACCTAGTGGGAATATTCCCTTGGGTAGATCCCTCCGGTTATGGCTGGATCATGGGATCTGAATAACGCGCCTAAGATCTAAGCCACCTTATAAGACTTCATTAAATTTTAGAACTTGGGCGTCTTTTGGGTAGTTGTTTCATCATGATCCTTCAAAAACATTGAAAATTTCAATCAAAGTGGTTTGATATTAAATCGTAAAAAGATTTACAATTTGAGTGTTTATTCATCATCCACTATGAGCTCCCTTGAAACATGTGCATCGTGTAATCATAGTAACGCTATAGGTGTGAAGTGCATGGAGTCCATTTTATTGATCACTTATGTCAATATGCATTAAGTTCCAGGTTAATCACATTTGCTCCGCTTATCCAAAGATGGTTTAGCCCTTGATATTTTGGATATCATGATAGCCGTTGGGGACAAAAATGATATTTATTCTAGCCTAGATTGGAACATATTATTGCTCACCCTTAAATTTGAGGGTTATAAGATGTGCGTAGTACTATTATTTGAAAGTTTTTTGAATTTACTAAGAAATTTCTTGAAACATTTGTACTCTGAGACATTTATTTTTCACAAAAAAATGTCTACACTAGTAATTAACATATTCACAAGATAAAATTATTTACGCGAGGATTGACCTTTTAAGATTGTGAAGAACAAAAACATATATTATAAAGATATGGTGCTTTTGAAGTAGCCGTAAGAATCACCCCGTATGTCTTCCACCAACAATCTCTCCAAACTCCGCATTATCCTCCTTATCTTTAGTCTTTTGTCAATTGCCTGAATCATAGCTCCTGCATTTGCTTTGTCACGTTGGCTCCATAAGTGAAGTCTAATGGCTAGATATCCATTCTTTTCTTGTAGGGCGATCTTTCAGAGACCAGTACGAACTACATCGAGAGGTACCATCGCTAAACTTGTGTAGTTCATCATGCGCATCAGTTCTTGTTTCTTCTTGTCTTTGTTCTCATAGATGAATCCTCTGGGATCGGAGTATGGTGTATAAGCGTCTCGTCTTCTCAAATTGGATCTGTACGTGTCAGGCTTTGTGAGTAGAGTTTGTTTTATAAGCTTTCAAAACCCACCAATTGAAGATCTTCCACACGCCTTTGGATGACAACACTTCTTGTGAACATTCTTAAGGAGACATTAAATGTAATACGTTATTCAAAGTTGAGATTTGTCACTTTTCCCTACACGAGAAGAAGCAGCATGTCTTCAATGTCTTGGATCCGAATTCTGTGGAAGTCACCTTCTTTGAACTTGTAAAGTATGTCGTCATCCCTCCGTACAGTAATCCAGTCAAGATGCTTGTAGTTTTGCCATTCGACTATTTCCACCTTTGTGACAGCAATAATTCTTCTTTTTGAGTAGACGTCACGAGCTGATTCCCTTGTGGTCGCAAATGCATAGAACTGTCTTCGCTTTTTGCCCCAATGTGAGATTCCTCAAAGAGCGAATTTGTCGTATTTGACTATCATTTGACTCCACATTGAGTTGGGCACTAAGTCTTCTATCCATTTAATATGCCCGTAATCTGCAGCCGTGGTCTTCGTAACTGAAGTAGAGTACTTGCGGCTTGACTCACCACCACGTAGGTACTCAAGGTCGTTATTGATGAAGTGATGAAACGGTATAACATGACGACCTTGAGAATTTGGGACCAACGGTAGTGGCTGTCGCAGATCATGAGGATATTGGCGGCCTTCGGGGTTGATCCAGTCTAATTTTTCTGTTGTGGCTTTGTAGACTTCTTCACAAAAGTATTCAAGTTCAGTCAAACTCTTGCATGTTCCTTTCATCAGCTCAAATGTTGGACCTGCTAACAATTCAGGTGTTAGTGTTTTAACATTTAGCCGGTTCATCACAAAAGCGGAGAAGTCAAATGTAGTGTCTGTTAGCTCATCGAATGACTCTCGAGGGTCTTGTCTTCTTGCCAGATTGCTTAGCCAAGGTTGGACAGATTCATGAACGGCAGGAACAGACTTATTCCATGCATGATCAGGAGAAGGTAGTCGTGTAGGTTGTTGAAACCAGTCAGGAAGATGTTGGACCTCTTCTTCTGCTTGTTCATCATGGACACCTGTTTCAAACTCCTGGTGTGCAGGTGCTTCAAAGACATCTGTAGTTTGCATAGTTTCCTCTACCGGAGCAGATTGGCTAGCAGATTGCTTGTGAGTCTTAGAACCTGTAGTAGTCTTTCCTGCTGTCGTGGTTGTCGTTTCTCTTGGAGCACTGGTAGATTCAGGTTCTTTTCCTGACCTTCTTCTTTTGGACCCCCGGTCTGTTCCAGCGGAGGGTTCTTGATCATCATCTGCACCATCTCTAGGTCTTTTAATTGTGACCGTATCGCCATATGTATCTAACAAGATTTTGTCGGCTTCATACGCATCAACTAATGCCTTGTAGAGCTGCCTTTGAATGTCTGACCTGTTGATAGAGTTGTTAGCTTCCATCTTGTCAATTAAGATCTTTTTCAGCTCTAGTTCTGAAAGATTAGCAGCTACAGCATGAGACGTCTTGGCTTCCTTTGATGATCGTACCAGAACCTCAGACTCGAGTTGTTCGTTTACTAACTTCTCAATTTTTGGAGTGATCTTTGAGACTTCTTTCTTGACTTGTTCCTTGATTACTTTCTTCATTCCTTCATCGATTGAATCAAGGAATTGTTGATTTTCAGTAGTAGACTCTTCTCGAATTCTGTCATACTTCAATTGGACTGCAACGTCCACTGCTTCCTGCATTTTATTTTCCAGGTACTGGTCAACGATGCCAGGAATGGAAGAGAGTGCTTCAGCATATTGATTTTTTGATTTGAATTCCGAGAAGTTGTCTTCTAAAGCTTTTAGTCTGTTATCAAAACCAAACAACGAACCAAAGTTAGGAAGATTTTGAAGTGAGGAGCTTGGAGTAGTAGCCGGTGTCAGGATTGGTGGTTGTTGTAATTGAGTGAAGAGAGGAGTCGGTGTTGGAGGACGATTGGTTGGTGCAAAGAAGGATGGCTCCGCAATGGCAGTGACAGGAATATCTACTAGAGAGGTAGCTTCAGCATTATGTCCAAATATAGCATCAACACCGGTATCTTGATTTGGATTTAGCATGTTGGAGACGAAGCCAGATGATACAGAAGAACTCTGTTGTTGACCATCAGGATTTACCGGAGTTAGGGTCACATGAGTGTCTTTAATTTCCTGGGTTGCTTGAACCTGGGGCAATACAACATCTGCCTTTACATCATCTCTTCCTTCAAGATTGGCATTGGTATCACTGTCCGCCCTCATGCCTGTGGTCCTTTACATATGTATCACTCTTCATCTACTTTTCTCTTTCAACATCCACCCCTTCAACTTCATTAGTCCACAGTCTTCAACATTTGAGGATGAAACATGAGAGGGTGTATGAACTGTAGGATCGAAGGTGTCATCTTCATACGTTTCCTCTTCATGTGTTGTTTCATCATCATGAGTTGTGAGCTTTGGATGAATGAAATCATCACCATCATCTTCAGATTCAGTCTGTGCTTCATCATCATCATCTTGATCATCTTGACTTTTGAGTTCATCATCTCCACTTTTAGCATCATCGTCATCATCTTGAACGTTCTCATCATCTTCATTTTTATCTTCATCTTGATCATCTTCACTTGACTTCCAGGAGATATCATCATCTGAGTCATAATCAGGTGCATCGGGAACCCCTGGTGAAACACCAGTTCCTTCATCTGCACCAGACCCGCTGGCATGAGAGCTGTGAGTCTCTTTACGGCTTCTCTTGGTGATTATCTTGAGTTGCTCAGCTTCTGTCAAAATCGCCTCAGAGATAGTCTCTAACTCTTTAGCCTTCTGCTTTCCTTTTCCAGTCTTCTTGCCTTTCTTTTCTTTGGGGACTGTGGGAGGCTTCTGCTTAGTGGTTGCATCAGAATCAGCTTTCTTCTTACTTGCTTTTGTCTTTGGAGGAATCTTTCCTGAAGCAATAGCATAATACTCTTTGTATGATTCAGAGTTGCGGATGTCCTCGTTTGTTAACTCTGCTGGTAAGATAGTCCCGTACAACTGAGTGTCTTCATTCCTTGAGATGACATTGATTGTCGTGAACATTGGGTCATCTCTGGCATAGTGCCAATTAACCTTGTTTCTTCGAGGAATTGAAGGGTCTTTAGCCATGACAAAGTTGACGATTAGCTTGGTAAAACGAGGATAGTACATCGCATTGCCCTTCTTCGTATTCTTGTTCTCAATCTGGTAAATGAAGTCCTCCCACAGAAGATATGCATAATCAACCTTCTTGTTATTGTACATTCCCCATAAGATTTGAGCTTGAGAAAGACGAAGACTGTCGTATGATGTTTTACCACTGAGACATTTGTTGATGATAGCAGCAAATGATCTCCAGGGTTGATGCAGCTTATTGACATTAACATCAGTGATCTTTCTTATTTCTCTAGAGTGACCAAGACTGGCTAGAAATGCGAGAATCTCCTTCTCAAGAGGTGGTTCTTCATACTTCTCATTACCGACTTTAGGGCAAATTTGAAGTATGTCTCTGAATTGATCAAGATTGAGAATGTGTTTTTTGTTGTTCATCTTAAATCTGACAGATCAATTATGAATATAAGTAGAGGCCCATAACTCTTGCATGTAGATCTCAAGAACATCAGCCAAGACTTGGAATGCTTTGTAGAAAGGTGTGAGCTTTAACACATCATAGACTACTTAAAGAGTTGCTTCCTTTGATGTGACATCCGAGCTTAAACGAAGATTACATTTACCAATCTTAAGTCGGTTGGCAGGAGAAACTAAAGCATCATCCAAAGCAATCTGATCCGCCTTTGAGATTTCCATGAGTCTGTTTAAGAAAGAGTCAGTGCAGTTTATAATGTGACACAATCATTCATGCATTAGAACCTTTATGACTTTTAGCACTTTGAAGATCAATCATCTTAGATAGACTAATAGCGTATGAGACAAAGGCACCTATTGTAACAACTAAGTTGAATGTAGTTAACCTTGGTTTTGTCAAGCTTTTAATGTCTATTTTAAACTAAGAGACTTGTTTAATCTAACCTTAGTTTGAAAAAATTTGATCTTAAGTGTGTTATGTCAAAACTGGTTATGATTCGAAAGCTTTATCACTCGTTCGGTCCTTAAAGTATAGCACTCGTTTGGTCCTTAAAGATAAACACTCGTTCGATCCCTAAAGAAATTACTCGATCGGTTCACAAAGCTTTAGACTCGTTCGGTTCACGTTAATCATTAACTCGTTCGGTTGCTTAAGACATAAAACTCGTTCGGTCCTCATTGTCAGACTCTCATTCGGTCCACATTGTTAGACACTCGTTCGGTCCACATTATCATACACTCGTTCGGTCCACATTATCATATGCTCGTTCGGTTTATACTCTTTTACACTCGTTCGATCCATACTGTCATACACTCGTTTGGTTCATAATCATATACACTCGTTCGGTCCCCACAGTCAAAGATTCGATCGGTTGTCAAAGATTTAGACTCGATCGGTTTCAACACTCAACCATCTTCCAAACAAAATTTTGCATATGGTTTTATCAATACAGACATGTTTAAACACTTATATATCAGTTAAGATCACATTGGTTGAGGGAATGACATCATACGAGCAACATGACACAATAAAATCAAGAAAATCGAATGAACTAACAAGCATGAGATCAAGAGTGCATAAAAATGATTCTAACACTTACAAATGAGCATGACATTGCAATCCCACACAAAACCCATAACATTAATACAACATTTATCATAAATCCTAAGTTTCGAGCACTAATTAAGCAAGAACACATTCATAGGTTAACAGTACAAGAAACTGTTTCATACATATATAATACACACCTAAGACAACAAAAACCCCCAATCAATTTTAAGTTTATACTACTTTTGATTTTAAGAACCCTAATTTAAAAATTAGGGCAGCCGCGATCAAAAGTAGGGTGAACCATCAATTCTTTTGGGATTTGAGTAGATTAGGTGATGAAGAACAAGTTATATGTTATACCTTAGTGATGATTATAGCTTGAAATGATGATATGGAAGGGTTTGATCTAGTGTATGCGTGCGTGTGTGTGTTTGAGTGTGAAAGTGATTAGGAACAGTGACAAGGGACGGGGGGTTCTATCAATATATAAGTTTACAAAAATAACTTAGTTTCTGTATGATAGTGTTTATTACTGTTCAAAGTTTAATTAAATTTATTTTTATAAACTTTTTAATTACTGAAAAAACCCGCGAAACTTCATAAGAACTAATTCGATGTTAATTGAGTATAATTTAGATTCTTATCATTTTGGAAATTTTTTCCTTAAAAATATGTTATATAGTTAAAATTATCAAACTTGCTGTTTGGATTTAGTTTTTATAAAAGTTATTTTATAAAATTCGTTTAATTAACGCATAACTCGTAATTAGCATAACTTTTTCGTTATTTATCAATTTTTCAAGTTTCTTATCTTTTTGGAATCGTCATGAGATGTATTTATTTTTTATAAAGTGTTCAAACCTACAGTTTTGGAATTCGAAAATCCACAGCCCCCTTACGATATCTGTAATATACTTCTTAGTTAACTTGTTTTAAACACTTTTTACATATATTTTACACAACTTTTTAAAACTCTTATTTTTACTATGCCATATATATTATATAGCATAGATCCTATTTTTGTCCTTGAGTCCAAGCTTAACAACTCATAACCTACATGAATCATTAACATCCTTAAGTAGGGATATAAACAGCTTATAGACAAAATGGGAAAAACTTGTATAAAGAATAAATGTTGCAATGTTATAACGAAAAAGACCCAAGGGCGCAGTGGTAGTGAGTGTGGTGTGTGTGTTATAAAAAGGGTTGATAGTGTTGAGGTCGGGGGTTCGAGCCTTGCTCACCCCCGATTTCCACTTTCCCTTTTTTTTTCTTCAAAAACTTATAAAAGCAAAGTTATTAAGCACTTAAAAATAAGCATTTTTATTAAAAGAAACTTTTTGTGAAAAGCCCTAAAAAAGCTGAAAAACAGCTTATAAAATGACAGAAACTACTTAACTCATTTTTTTTAGAATTTTTTCTTAAACTAAATAAACTAGAAGAACACAATAAGCTAAGTTATTGACAAATTAAGCTACTAATAAGCTAATCCTAAGCTAATGAATAAAACAGAACTAAGAAATAAGCAAAAAATAAGCTAAAAGACTAAATAAGCTCTTATATTAAAACCAATAGCCAAACAGTCCTCAAGGACTGTTTTGAGCTTAATTTTAAGCACTAAAATGGATCCTTACAACTAAGAGCTTATCACTATCTTAAAGTACAACTAAAAATCTACTTAAAACAATAAGCTAAGCACATTTTGAAATCTAATTAAGCAACTAAAAAGCACTCAAAAAAAGCTACAGGCTATTCTTGGTAAATTTGGTTTTTAACTGAAAAAGCTAGAATAAGCTAATCTAGGACTCAGTAAGCTATAAACTGACTATTTCTAACCTAATAATCTATTTTAAGAACAAATTAAGCTAAAACTTAAAAGCAAAAAACTATAAAATCCTAATAAGCACTTAAAAGGATTTAGAGCCAAATAGTCCCTGCAGGGACTTTTGAGCTTATTTTTAGGTAAGCTCTAAGATCCTTGTAGGGAAATAGCTTATTAAAGCTT